>VWYP01031371.1:8112-21136 GCA_013400435.1 Pycnonotus jocosus
TTTTTTTTTTTTTTTTTGTTGGTTTGGGCGTTTTTTGGGTTGGTTTGTTTGCTTTTTGGTTTTGTTTTTTTTTGTTGTTGTTGTTGTTGTTTTTTGGTTTGGGTTTTTTGAGGTGTTTGGTTTTGGTTTTTTCTTAAGAGCAAAATAAACACTTTCCACTATCCCAGGTTGCTCCAAGCTTTATTTTGGACACTTCCAGGGATGGGGCAGCCACAGCTTCTTTGGGAATTCCCTTCCAGGATCTCACCACCCTCGCAGGGAAGAGAGAAAACCAAGTTTTCCTTTCTCCTCAAAGAAAAAAAAAATCCTTTAGAGCAGCATCCAGGCACTGTGAACTCGGTACCGAACAAACACGGCATGGAAAGTCTGCTCCTCACTTAAAAAAGGTAAAAGGAATTAACTGTACACTAAAGGTGGTAAAAGGAATTATCTTTACACTGAAGGTGATAAAAGGAATTAACTTTACACTAAAGGTGGTAAAAGGAATTATCTTTACACCAAAGGTGATAAAAGGAATTAAAACTTTACACTGAAGATGGTAAAAGGAATTAACTTTACACCAAAGGTGATAAAAGGAATTAACTTTACACCGAAGGTGATAAAAGGAATTAAAACTTTACACTGAAGATGGTAAAAGGAATTAAGGTTACACTAAAGGAGGTAAAAGGAATTAACTTTACACTGAAGGTGGTAATAGGAATTATCTTTTCATTGAAGGTGACAAAAGGAATTTACTTTACACCAAAGGTGATAAAAGGAGTTAACTTTATACCGAAGGTGATAAAAAGAATTATCTTTACACTGAAGATGGTAAAAGGAATTAACTTTACACTAAAGGAGGTAAAAAGATTTAACTTTACACCGAAGGTGATAAAAGGAATTAACTTTACACCAAAGGTGATAAAAGGAACTAACTTTCCACTGAAGGTTGTAAAAGGATTTAACTTTAACTTTACACCGAAGGTGATAAAAGGGATTATCTTTATACTGAAGGTGACAAAAGGAATTAACTTTACACCAAAGGTGATAAAAGGAATTAACTTTACACCGAAGGTGATAAAAGGAATTAACTTTACACTGAAGATGATAAAAGAAATTAGCTTTACACTGAAGGTGGTAGAATGAATTATCTTTACAGCTGGCCAGCTTTAGTGAGCACAGGACTCCTGTGAGCTGGGTGTTGGTGATCAGGGATCAGGAGAATTGGCTCAAGGCTGAGTGATCTCAAACATCACATCTCAAACATCTCCAACATCAGCTGAGACAGGGCAGGGCTGCTCTGCCCCTGAACGGGGCTTTGGGCTGAGGTCCCACCTGCAGAAATCAGGAAACTCTTCCTCCCTCACATTTGAAATCTCGGGCAGGTTCATCCTGGCCATTGTTTATCTCCTACCAACCAACCAGTCCAGTTTTGAGTCTTCCCATTCTGTTTTGGTCTCTGGAATTTGATGTTTGTGCTTTCATTCAGTGTTGGAGTGAATCCACTGCCATTATTTCATTTTTGGTTTCATGACTCCTGTGGTCAATAAAGCTCTCCACTAGAAACTGTTCTTTGAATGCTCCTGGTGCTCAGGCCAGGATCAGGATTTAAAAAGGGTTGGATATTTATGGGATATCTCCCTCAGCCCTGTTTACATGCACTGAGCAGTGCTCACAGCTCAAGGGAGTGACATCCACCTGGAAAATCTGAATTTCTCTGGACAGCAGAGAGGAAAATGAGGCTGAGGCTGTGATTTCATGGAATTATGGAATAGTTTGGGTTGGAAAGGATCCTGAAACTCATCCATTCCCTCCCCTGCCATGGCAGGGACACCTTCCACTGTCCCAGGCTGCTCCTGGGCCTTGCACACTTCCAGGGATCCAGGGGCAGCCAGAGCTTTTTTGGGAATTTTATTCCAGAGCCTTCCCACCCTCCCAGGGAAGGATTTTCCCTCTGGGTCCAGCTCCCTCTCTCCCCAGTGTGCCAGGAGCCACCTCAGGGCAGAGAAAAGCTCTTTTTCTTCTCTCCCTGCTTTATTTACTGCCCTTGGGTAAGTAATTACTGCAGAAATTAACTTAATCACCCTGCAAGTCATTAAATGGTTTTGATGCAGAGGGAGAAATTCTTCCTCATTAAGAAGCAACTTTGTGGCACTCAACTTTTTACCTCTGGCCAGTTGCTTTATAAAGAATGAAAAACAAAAGGCCCAACCTCAGTCCTGCTGCTTAGATCAAATACCCATTTAAATTCGATTTTGATATTAAAACCTGCCCAGTAATTTCTACATCCTTCCAGTTCTGATGAAGGTTGTAAATAAATGAACTATTAAATGATAATCCTGTAAAGTGAGCAGAAACCAAGGGAGTGCAGGTGAAAATTAAAATGTGAGGTGTCTTGTATTGCATTTTTAGAGGCTGTGGTTTACTCATATCCACCTTATTTACAGCTAAGAGATTAAAGATTAAATTTCTGTGTGAAGGCACTCTTTACAAAAGAGGAAAATAAACAAATTTGAGGATTTTACAACTCTGCTGTTGCCCTCATGGTGTCACAGGAATTTCCAGCCACAGCCATGGCTCTCTATTGGTTTGGTGTGTTTTTTTAAATCCCAAAACCCCAATGAAATGACAAAGGCAAAATGCAAATTGCAGGTTTCTTTTCTCACGTGTGTCTCCCTACACCAGACCTGCACTGCAGCAGCTGCAGGATTTAGAAGAGAACTGAGGCAGTGCTGGGAAAATTAAATGGAAAAAAAAAAAAAAAGTAAGTGGGGAAATCAAATTGTGGATTGAAAGACTGAAAAAACCCTTGAGCTGCAGAGTTGAAATGAATCAGCAGAGTTGGAATGAATCAGCAGAGGAGTTGAAATGAATCCTGCCCACTTTGGGAGCATCTCTCTCCTACCCCAGTGATTGCCATTTGGCAATTTTGTGGTTTGAGTTCTCCTTGGTTTGTGTTGCCATTTGGCAATTTTGTGTTTTGAGTTCTCCTTGGTTTGTGTCTCACCCAAAGCAGCATTGCTTGCAGTCAGCACCATTGGTTTGCCTTTTCAGCAGATGATAATAATGAATTATTGTCTTCTTTTAGGAAGGAATTCCTCCCTGGGAGGGTGGGGAGGCCCTGGGATGGAATTCCCAGAGGAGCTGTGGCTGTCCCTGGATCTCTGGGAATATCCAGCCCTGCTCTGATCACTCCCTTTAATCCTCATCCAGTCTTTAATTTGAATTTTCAGGATTATTTTCAAGCCCTTGGCCAGGAGTGGAAGAAAACCCCGAGCCCTTGAAGCAAACCCAGGTGAACTCAGAGCCTGGAGACGCCGCCCAGTTCCAGGTCAGTGGTTTGGATCTCCCTCCAGCCATTCCCGAATTTCCCCGCTCTGGGAATTCCACAGAGCCCGTGTTTGTGTCCCTGGCACATTCCCAGGTCACAAGCACAGCCCAAATGCTATTACCCATTTATCCTGGCACAGGAATTATGCTGAAATCCCTCCCTGCTCTTCCTAATCCCCGTTTAATAACGTGGCCAGGTGCCAGCTCAACCTGGAGACAAAAAAAACCCCCTCACATCCTTCGGAAATTCTTACAGGGAATTACCCCAACAAAAAGGTTTTTATATTCCTGAACATGTTATGAGGCTGGGAAAAAGGGATTAAAGGGTATTTCTGTGCTACATCCTGCTTTACACTGCATTTACACTGACCCTGCAACACAGCTGGGCTGGTTCAAGTTAATACAAAAACTCTATTAAAAATTAAATATTACAACTATCTATGTACTCCTATATTAATATAAATTATATTTATAAATTAAAACGTATGTCAATTTTATATTTATATAAATTTTATATATTATATCTATTTATTACATAAATTATATGTATATAAATTATATGTAATAAATCCAGTAAAACCATGAAATGATAAATTTTATGTATAAATTAATACATGTAAATGGTATATGATACATAGAAACAAATCAATATGTATAAATTATCTGTGTAAAATATAAAATTGTGGTGGAAACCAATAAGTAAATCAGCAAATACTCAGATAAAGAAGCTCTTTTGTGCAGCTTCAGGTAGAAAATACCAGTGATATTCCTAATTTAAATCAAGAGGTAAAAGTGAAATATTGAAAGGGTGGGGGAGCTTTTTTCACCTCCAATAATTTGTGATCTTTTGGTCCACATAGAAAGGGACCAGAGGGACCTGATGCCTCTGCTCAGGGCTTGGGGCTGTTTGGTTTTGGTTTGGGTTTTTTTTTTTTCCAAGCTCTAAAATGTTGAATTATTTTGGGTATATTTGGGACCTGTTTTGAGTTTTATCTGCCCCATTATGAAAAAAACTGAATCTTTGTTTTGTTTTGTTTGGGGATTTTTTGGGGGTTGGTTTTTTTTTTGGTTTGGGTTGGTTTTGGTTTTGTTTTGAGGGTTTTTTTGTGTGGTTTTTTGGGGGTTTTTTGTTTGTTTATTTGTTTTGTTTTGTTTTTTGGGTGGGCTTTTTGGGGGTTTTTTTGGGGGGGTTTTTTTTGGGTTTTTTTTTGTATTTACAAAGTGCTCCTCTTCTCTAAGAGCTTTTCAAACTCATTTCCAAAACAGCCACCAGGGAAATGTCAATGATTGACCAAGCCACAAATGGGAATTCTTCTGAAATCTGAGTCAATGTTTAACTTGTTTGTGCCTGCCCCATTTCATCTGAATAACTCAGGGAAGGCTTTGCTTTCCCCACTCCTGTTCTGCTCTTTGACTTTGGGCTCTCACAACTCCATTTCTGAATATTTCCAATATTCTTACAAGTGCTCCAACTTCAGCATGTGAAGGGAAATGAAACAAAAAGGGAAATTCCACCTTTGTCCTTCTGCCTCCAACAGCAGTGCCAGGCTGTCCAGGCTGTTTTCTTGGAGAAATTCAGCATTTTTAGGAAGGAATAAAAACCTTTCAGAGCTGAGACAGTGCTGCTGTTGAGAGCAGCTGGAATGGAGTCACTCGAGCTGAGTTTTTATCAGGAAATAATCAGACTTTGCAAAGGGAAATGCAGACAAGGCTTTATCACAGGGGGACAAGCAATTGATGACATTTTATCATCTCAGCCAGGAGATTTTGGGTCACCTCCCTGGGACATTCACTGGGCAGAGTCAGGGGGACAAACAATTGATTTTTAAATAATCAGGGAATATCCTGAGCTGGAAGGGACCCCCAGGGACCATCCAGCCCCACCCTATCCCTGCCCAGAGCCCCCAACAATCCCAGCCTGGGCACCCCTGGCAGCGCTGTCCAAAGGCTCCTGGAGCTCTGGGCATTCCCTGCTCAGTGCCCCAAAACCCTCAGGGGGTGAAAAGAAAAAAAAAAAAACAAAAACCCACAAAAAAACCAAAGAAGCTGTAGGACCTTTCCAGGGAAAACACTCAGTGATGGCACAGGAGGAAGTGTCCACACTTCATTTCCCCTTCCATAAACTCGAATTTTTCCCTTCTCTGCCTGATTCCCTTTCCCAGTTCTGAAGAGGAGGAGTCTCTCTCTCTCTGGTTAAAAACTGTAAAGCTGCAATTGCAGGTGGCATCACCAGGAATAAGCATCCTGAGAAATCCTGGCCACACTGAGAACTTCTATTATCACCTCTGCTTCACAGAATTTAAACTCACAGAGAGTCACAAATATGGATTTGGACAGTCCACACGACACTGGAAGAAAAGCCTTACACTGGCAGGTGATTTTTCCATAAAAATCACACTGATGGAATCAGGGAATGGTTTGGGCTGGAAGGACCTTAAAGATCATCTCATCCCACACCTTCTACTACCAACTTTTATTTAAGGAAGGCCCTTTCTGAAGTTTCCCCTGATGTTTTTAATAATTTGATTTTGGTACAGTTCTATTTTCCAAGTAATTGGTCAAATCACTTTCCAGAAGATCACTGCCCACACTAAATGCTTCATATTTGTGAATGCCATGAGTCCTCTAGACTGATTTGTTATTCCTCTACAGAAAACATCAGTCAAGCCTCAAATTCAGCAGACAGAGTGAAAACTCCTTGGCAGAGCTGCAGGATAATCCCCTCATCCCAAAATGGTCACAATTTGGAAGGGCCCTTCGAGCTCATGCAGTCCCAGCAGGGAAGCTCCTGAGGAAGGCTGAGGCTCTCCACCACAACTGAGGAGCTGAAGTTTCATTTCAGACCATCAGGGACCGAGGGCACAGAGCAGCCAGGTGAGAATCCCACCCTTGGCTCAGCCCTGTGCCCGTCACAGGTTTTCTGAAGGCAAAATTCAGGAGCAGAGGCGCCGTGGGAGGAATTTGGGCAGCTGGCTGATCCCATCAGGAGGCTCTGCTGGTCCCAGCCAGCACCAGATCCGAGCTGTGCCCCGGGCCTGGATCAGGAAAGGGTTCCCTGGTTAATCAAGGGCTTACCCAGCACGTGACTCTGAGCTTGTGCTTAAAGCAGAGCACGTGGTGTGGGGCTTTACTGCAGCACTCAGCTGGGACAAACCAAAATGGGAACAGGGCCAGGAAGCTTTGAAGATTTTGACTTTCTTTCAGTTTTTTGGGTTGGTTTTTTTGTTTGTTTTTTTTTTTTTTGGCTAAAACCAACCTTTAAACCACAGAGATGAGCCCTGGGAATGAAGAGAGGCCTGTATAGTCCTGAGGGAGATTTAGCACTCCCAAAGCACAGCCAAAGGATGATTCCAGGAAATATTCACCCAAAAAGGCTGTGGCTCCCTTATCCCTGGAGTGCCCAGGGCCAGGTTGGACATTGGGGCTTGGAACAACCTGGGACAGTGGAAGGTGTCCCTGGCATGGCAGGAGTGGGGTGGGATGGGCTTTAAGGGCCTCTTTCCAACCCAAACCAATCCATGATTCTGACTAAATTGTACAAAAATGACTTAGATGCAACTTCATATTTCTGATCAGTGGTTTCTATCTCTTGGTTTATGTCAGTCTGGAGAGGGATGTTGATCTCTCAGTTGTCCAAATCCCAGGATCACCAAGGTGGGGAGAGCCCCTGAGGATCCCCCAGTGCCACCCCAGTGCCACCAGCAGCACCCAAACCCTGTCCCCAAGGGCCACCCCCAGACTCCTCGGGGACAATTCCAGGCACTCCAAAGCTCCCTGGGCAGCTCATCCCAAGGCCTGACCACCCTTTCCATGAGGGAATTGCTGCTGGTGTCCAACCCCAGCCTCCCCTGGCACAGCTTGAGGCCATTTCCCCTTGTCCTGTCTCTGTTCCCTGGCACCACAGCCTGACCCCACCCTGGCTGCACCCTCCTGTCAGGGGGTCCAGAAGGATTGTTCCTTTCTTAGACCCTCTCCTCCTCCTCTCTGCTTTCCAAAACCAAAGAAGAATCACGGAAGGATGACAAATCCCACAGGAGTGTTTGGGACTGGATGTTTGCCCATTTCTTCTGTCCACAGGGACAGCCAAGTGTCTCCCTCCTCCCTTGCCCAATATCCAACAGCAGGGAGTGCCAGTGAACTTTAACACAATCCCGGAATCCCTGAGGTTGGAAAAGCTCTCCCAGCCCATGGAATCCCAGCTGTTCCCCATGTCCACCTTGTCACCCTGCCCAAAGCTTTCATAACTCCTCAATTAAAAAAGCAGAAAGGTCTCACTGACAATGCAAATGAAAATATCCAAAGGAATGGTGGAGAGAAGTGACTTACAAAAAAAATGACAGGATTTTAACTGACAGGGTTTTTGAAGTTAAGATTTAACCTTTTTTCATGCAGCACCTGAGACAAGGTCCTGCAGAAGGTCCCAGGAGTGGAGCTCAGGAAGGATAAAAACAGGGAGTGAGGAGAAGGGAGCAGAACCCAAGGTGTGGAGCTGGTGGAACTCTGCACACAGAAATCTTTCATTTCACTCTTTGAGATCATCGAAATACTGAGCTCCTGTGGTGAATCTGCACTAAAACAGGCCCACAAGCAGCTCCTGTGGTGAATCTGCACTAAAACAGGCCCACAAGCAGCTGCCCAGCTGGATTTGGGCACAGCCCAAGGTATTGGCTGTATAACTCACACTCACCTCCCCCAGTTACAGCCTGACTGAGGAGGGAAAATCAAGATTTTCAGCACCAACATCTCCCCAGTGATGACAATTCCGTGTTTACACCAAGCACCAGGTGCAGCACAGACCCCACTGGATGAACATCCAGGGAGCTGAGCTCCTGCTGCCCACACATTTCTTACCTACAGCACTCAAAATTCAAAATTTTATCATCTAAGTTCTATTTAAGGCCCAGATTCATCACATGAGAGAAAAGAAGATTTTTTTTTTCCTTTTTGTTGTAGGAAACCCCCATTGCCATTCAAGCTGGCTGCACTGGCTCTGGAGGCAGGCTTGCAGTTGTTCCCATTTCTGTTCTCCCAGCAAAGCTTTTCCTTTCTCATTTTTTAGCCCTTTCCATAACTCTGCACAGCTCTGTGGGAAGTCACTCAAGGATATCTCAGGAGTGGTGCAGGGAAATTCTCCTTCAGACGAGTAACCTCTGTCCCTGATGGGAATGAAACCATGCCCTGAGTGGAGATAAATGATTTAGAGACCGAGAATGTCACCAAACTGGATAAATCCCCCTGCTTCTCCTTGATAAAATCTATTACCTTGTGCTCATGGACAGCTTTGACTAAAATCCATTTAACCCTGGAACTGAGGAAGAAATGTTTTGGGAGATGAGCAAGGCCTTGTGCTCCAAAGGGGTTGTTTGGCCAAGTGTTTGTGGGACAGAGAAATCCATAGGAATCTTTGGAATTCTGAACTCTGCAGTTGGGATTCTGTCGAGTTTTCCATCTATGAATAATTAGATCACAATTTCAATTGAGAAAGAAGCTCTTAAGTCTTAGACAAACTATTTCTATTGCCAAAAATCAACAGAGTGAATTTTAGTGAGAGTTCAGGTCTGTCCAAATGGTAAAAAAAAAAGAAAAAAAATCTGACATTTACAGAAGTTTCCTGCTCAATAAAGAACAGAGAGCACAAAGGTGCTGGGGACACTGAATTCCCAAATAAAGAATATCTGGATGACCTCTGGCAACATTTGCCTTTGAAACACCTGGAATAATGGGCATTGTTATCTAAAGAAAATAAATGATGTTGTTCCATGGGCAGATGGGAATCAGGGAGCAGCCAGTGAAAAAGCCTGGAGGGAATTCTGCTGGTTTGTTCTTCCAGGAGGTTTCAGCAGCCTGGGGCTGATGTTTCTTAGAACATTTATCACTGACAGAGCACCCAGCTTTTTAATGTTGGCCTGGCCTAGGATGATATTCCCTAGCAGGGGAGCTGCCAGGATTATTCCAGCACTGCTCCTGTGTTGTTTTCTCGTGCGTTTTCTCCCATTTGGGGATTTATTTTTACATTTCTCTGTATTTGTGCTGTGCTGTCAAACCATGGCATTTGGGGAGATACTGAGCTCTCCAGTTGGCTTTTTTAATTTTTTTTTTATTATTATTATTTTCCCTTTTCCTGGAGAAACTCATTCCAACCTCTACCTAAAAATTAATCCAATACCAAACTACAAAAACCTCCAGGTGAGGGAAAATACTCAAGCTTTGTAATACAGAAATAATTAGAAAAGCAGCTAGATTGTTTTCTAGGCAATCTTAAATTGCCAATATTAAGCCTTTCACAAAAATGCTCCTCCCTTCTCCCTCTGCCTTTATTAATTCACGAATATTTTCAAAGCCCAGGTTTAATCCTGATATTTGGAGTCACAACAAATGCTCTTATCCCCTAGGCTGCCCTCTCATTTTGGCCATGTTTTCCTCCCATAAAGTGGAAAAAAAGGGCACCAAGTTTAATTTTAATTTTAGTTTTAGTTTTAGTTTTAATTTTAATTTTAATTTTTTGGTGAATTCTGGCTGGCAGCAGCAGCCTCAGCCAGCCCAGGAGGTACAGGATGGGATGGTTTGTAGAGGAGAAGGTCCCAAATGCTTTCTGCTTGCCCAGGTTTATTTCCTTAGCTTTGTGTTTATCCCACCCTGATCCACATTTTAGTCCAGAGGGGCCAGAGAAGAGGGAAGAAATCACCTCCAGATGCTTTCTACACACAGAAAATCCCCATCTGCTAAAGCCTCTGTGGATGGCTGCTGTTCCCATGTCAAATCCCAGGGATTTGGGTGGGATTGCAGGCACAGGATAGGAAGGTCTAAAGCTCAACTCAATAAAATATCAGAAATTCATTTTAGTTTCTCCTCCTTATTTTGTTTTCTCACTTCCCTGTAACCCAAATCTTCCCTCCAAACCAACACGAACTGGACAAGGACAAGGGATGCTCTTCACTGACTGGGAATTCAGCCTTGCCAAAATTTGGGATGATTCTCTAAAGGTCACCCATAATTCGTGTTAGACAATCCCACCACCACCTCTGAAACATTTCCCAGGTTCTCCCTCTCAGCCTCTACAATGAGAACCCCTCTCCCTGCATTTCGGAGATCTGAAAATCCAAGGAGAATTCCTTGTGCCAGCGACTCCTGGAGGGATGAGGAGTCAGAGGAAAGTTTAATTTGGGCGTTAATAACCAAATCACCTCAGCCAGGCTGGCCCTTCGCCACAGGAACCCTGGAAGAAAGAGAGGATTCCCTAGGGAGATTCCCTACGGAGATTCCCCGGCAGCCCCTCAGCCCTACCTTGACGAAGAGGGAGATGTCGTGCTCCTGCTTCTCATCCTCCTCCTCCTCTTCCTCCAGGGCGCCCGGCGAGCCCGTCCCGTCCTCCTGGTGCTGCTCCCGGTCCCGCTCCCCGTTCAGGCTCCGATCCGCCGCGTCCCAGCCGCTCTCGGGGCCCGGGGTCCCGCTGGCCGCCGGGGGACTGGGGACAGCCTCGCCCCCGGGGCCGCCAGAGGGGAGCCCTTGGGCGGGCAAGGCCACCTGCGCTGCCCCGCGGCTCTCGGCACGATCCGCGCATCGCTCCGCAGGGACTGGCCCAGAAATCGGGGCTGCCTCCTGCACCTCATCCTCGGGGACTGTCCCAGAAATCGGGGCTTCCTCCTGCACCGCTTCCTCTGGGACTGTCACATCAGCTGGGGCTGCGTCCTGCACCGCATCCTCGGGGACTGTCCCAGAAATCGGGGCTGCCTCCTGCACCGCATCCTCGGGGACTGTCCCCAACACCTCCTCAGAGATTGTCCCTGCCGGAGCTGCCTCCTGCACCTCACCCTTAGGGACTGTCCCCAACACCTCCTCGGGGACTGTCCCTGCCCGGGCTGCCTCCTGCACCGCATCCTCGGGGACTGTCCCCAGCACCTCCTCGGGGACTGTCCCTGCTGGAGCTGCCTCCTGCACCGCATCCTTAGGGACTGTCCCCAGCGCCTCCTCAGAGATTGTCCCTGCCGGAGCTGCCTCCTGCACCTCACCCTTAGGGACTGTCCCCACCGGGACCGCCCCCTCCTGGGGCACTGTCCCAGCCGGAGCTGCTTCCTGCGGCTCATCCTTAGGGACTGTCCCCAGCGCCTCTTCGGGGACTGTCCCTGCCCGGGCTGCCTCCTGCACCGCATCCTCTGGGGCTGTCACTGCAGCCGGGGCTGCTTCTCGCACAGCATCCTCGGGCTCTGTCCCCAGGGCCTCCTGGGGGACTGTCCCCGCCGGGGCTGCCTCCCGCACAGCATCCTCGGGCTCTGTCCCCAGGGCCTCCTGGGGGACTGTCCCCGCCGGGGCTGCCTCCCGCACAGCATCCTCGGGCTCTGTCCCCACCGGGGCCGTCCCCTCCTCAAGGACTGTCCCAGCCGGGGCCGCCTCCTGCACCGCATCTTCGGGGACTGTCCCTGCTGGGCCTTCCTCCCGCACTTCATCCTCGGGGACTGTCCCCGCTGGAGCTGTCACTGCAGCCTCCCCGGGCTCTGTCCCCGCCTCTTGCACCGCATCCTCAGGGACTGTCCCCGACGGGGCTTTATCCCTCAGAGCTTCCACGGGATCTGTCCCGCACGGGGCTGTCGCGACAGCGTCCTCGGGCTCTGCTCCCTCTGGGACCGCCTGTCCAAGCGCCTCTCCGGGCTCTGTCCTCGATGGCGCTGTCCCCTCTGCTTCCCCAGGCTCTGTCCCCACCGGGGTTGTCCCCTCTCCTTCCTCGGGCTCTGTCCTCGATGGCGCTGTCCCCTCTGCTTCCCCAGGCTCTGTCCCTGATGGCGCTGTCCCCTCTCCTTGCCCAGGCTCTGTCCCCTCCGGGGTTGTCCCCTCTGCTTTCCCGGGCTCTATCTTCGATGGCTCTGTCCCCTCTGCTTCCCCAGGCTCTGTCCCCTCCGGGGTTGTCCCCTCTGCTTTCCCGGGCTCTGTCCCCTCTTCTTCCCCGGGCTCTGTCCCCACCGGGGTTGTCCCCTCTTCTTCCCCGGGCTCTGTCCCCTCCGGGGTTGTCCCCTCTGCTTCCTCGGGCTCTGTCCCCTCCGGGGCTGTCGCCGCAGCCTCCTCAGGCTCTGTCCCCACCGGAGTTGTCCCCTCTCCTTCCCCGGGCTCTGTCCCCACCGGAGCTGTCCCCTCTCCTTCCCCGGGCTCTGTCCCCTCCGGAGCTGTCGCCGCAGCCTCCTCAGGCTCTGGTTCTGCCGGGGCTGTCGCCGCAGCCTCCTGGGGCTCTCTCTCCATCGGATCTTCCTCCCTCACCGCCTCTCTCACCTGGGGCTCCGTCCTCGCCGGGGCCACCACCACGTCCTCGGGCTCCATCCCCTCCGGGGCTGCTTTTTCGGGCTCCGTTCCCGACGGAGCAAACACCGCGCCCTCGGGCTCCGTCCCCGCCGGGACCCTGGCGCCGTCCTGGGGCTCTGCCGCTGCCGGGGCCGCCTCTTCCATCGCCGTCTCCGCCGGACCCGCGGCCGTGTCCTGGGGCTCCATCCCCCCCGGGGCTGCCCCTTCGGGCTCCNCCTGGGGCCTCCGCCCCCGCCGGTGCCGCCGCCTCTCCCTCGGGCTCTGCCCTGGAGCCCTCGGGCGCGTCCATCCCCCCCGGCTGCCCCTCGTCCCCCGGGCTGTCCCCGCTCGGTGTCCCCGGGCTCTCGGGGGAGCCGCTGTCCCCGGGGGGCTCCGGTGCCTCCTCGGCGCTCAGGAGCGGCCGCTGGGCGGGCCCGTGCGGGGGCTG
>VWYP01031372.1:0-44323 GCA_013400435.1 Pycnonotus jocosus
CTCATCCGCCGGCAGCGCCCGCCTCATCCGCCACAGCGCTTCCGTCCGCAGCGTGCGGCACCCGGGTTCGAGTCCCGGCCCAGGCAGGATCCGGGTTCGAGTCCTCACAGTGACCCGGGCCCGGGGTTCGAATCCTCGCACTGACCCGGGCCCGGGGTTCGAGTCCTCGCACTGACCCGGGCCCGGGGTTCGAGTCCTCACACTGATCCGCCCCTCAGGCTCCCGGTTCGAGTCCCCGACCGGCTGGTGTGTTGCAGAATGGGGAATTTGCATCGTTTTCTTCAGTTTGATCTGTGTATACTTTCAGGCCTAATCAAGAGGAGAGATTTAATCCGTGAAACAAAGACAGCCAATGAGCTTGAAGTGATGTCCAGGTGTTAGAAACGTATTTCTAGTATTATGTCGATTTAGTCCTTGAGAAGGACTGCAAGTGAATCAAAATTGCTGTAACTTCCCACCTGTGGAGCTGCTCCCTCATTTCCACAGTCCCTGCAGGCATGCCACCCAGTGCCAACAAACACCAAAGCTGGGTTTTAAGCATTTATTTGATTCCCTTTAGACACACGTGTTCCTCAAATAAATTGGTATATAAATAAATAACTTAAAATCCACTATGGAAAGCTGTAAAGCACTTGAGTATTTGTTATCCCCTTGATACAGCATTAACTGTTTGAATTGATTCAACAGTGCACCCAAATAAAATTCGTATGATAGGAAAAAACCAGCTGATACTGTATTTGCTCGGGTAACCTGAGCCAGGGGGAGCATTGTCTGTCAGAGCAGTTTAAGGCGTGTAAATTAAACACCGTTTAGCTGCTGCTCCCCTGCTCCTCCCGCTCTCTGTAGGCTTTGTTCAGCAGCTGGATCTCCTCCTGGTACCCAGCCGTGGCCGAGTGCTGCTTTTGGCTGTTCTGCCGATGAGCCTCCACGGTGTCTGGGATGGAGATGCTGAAGTCGCTGCTGGGGCTGTGCGAGGGGATGAGCAGGGAGTAGGAGGCGCTTTCCCCCAGCTCACAGCACACAAACCTGTTCTCCTTGCGGGAGTAGCGCAGGGAGGGTGACCGTGCCTGCGTGGAGGACTGGCTGATGTTGCTGATGATGGACACGGTGTCCAGGGCCTCTTCGTTGGCGCAGATCTCCAGCACCTCCAAGTGAATCTTAACGCTGGTGTCAGCAAACGTGTCCCGAGCCTCCCCCGGGCTGGGCTCGTGCCCCACGCTTTTGGAGCGGTACACCTCGATCTTCTTGGCCATGGGGGTCATTTTGTGCCCCTCAGAGCTCACCTCGTAGGTGGACAAGGAGAGCGTTTTGCCGGAGGGGGCCTGCAGAGACACGGTGCCCTGGAAGGCACACAGGGGCACGGCCAGGGCTGCACGCTGCAGGGAACAAGCACACAGGGTTAGTGCTGGCCATTCCCCAAAAATCCACCACCAATCTGCCAAGGGTGCTCTGTTAACTCCTCTCACTGCCTGCTCCTTGCAGAATTACAGACACCTGTATTTATGACTTGAAAGAGTAGCAAGAATTTTTTTGTGTTATTATACACCTTAGTGTATAATGGACTGGAGTCTGCTCCTGTTCCCTGGGACAGGGACAGGCAGACAGGTGTGCCAGCAGTGTCCCAGCAGTGTCCCAGTGAAGCACACATGGGCTGAACTCTGCTCCTCCCTTGGCACAGTCTCTGCACAGGGGCAGCACTGAGAGCACACACAGCTTGTGCCATGTCCGTGTTGGTCCCACTGGGCCATGCTGCCTTTCCAAACAGAAAACCAGCAATCTAAAACAGCTCTGAGGAGTTTGCATTCCTAATTACTTTGGTCAAACACAGCTTGAGATGAAAAGAGCTATTTTTAGAATGCTTCCAGTAAGGATCCCAGCTTTGTCTTTCCAGAGACAGTCAGTTTTCTGTTTGTTTTAAAATAGAGGCTTAGTCTTCTACTTCCCTAAATATGCAAATTAGCTGCAGTGAAATTAATTACTGCAATGATTTGCCTTTTCTGAGGCAGACTGCAGTAAATGCAGAGCCAAGGGGGTATGACAGGAAGAGACAAGCTCACCTCAGATGGCCTGAGCCCAGTACTTGCCATTGGCCTGCCCAGTGCAGACAGACCTGGATTTGTATCAGTCAGTACCAGGAGGTGCAACAGAGCATCCAAGGTGAGGACACCTTGGAGGGAAGGGCTGTAGGAGCTGGATAGAGCTCCTGGGTAAATATTTTTACTGTCTCTATTCCTCTGCAGTTCCAGAGAGAGCCAGCTGCAGCAGGGAGCCAGCAAGCATCACACAGAGTGCCCATGCCTGCGGGAGCAAAGTGAGAGGATGAAGGTGAAATGTTCCATTGATTTTCCAGCCCCAAGAATCTCTTTGGAAATCAGGAACAAGCTCCAACCACCTGAGCAGGAAGAGCCCCGATGGGAACAGCTCAGCACATCAGCAGGGCTGCAGGGGGTACAGATTCCCACAGCCAGTGGGAAGCAATGAGAACCTTCAAGGCCATTCCTAACTCAGCCTCTGTGCTGTGCCGGGTGTTCAAGGGAATGTTCACAACTTTCCTGCAGCGAGGGAGATCCTGTGTATTCCTCATGTTAAAATACTCCTCAGTGAAGTCACTTGCACAGCCTCCCCCTCTCTCTCCTTGCAGGGCCCATAAATAGGTCCTGTGCAGAGTATCTTCAAAGAGCTTCCTTGAGGCAACCCACAGATGAGGCAGAGAAAAATAATCAGCAAGCCTGGAACAACAAACTGCCAGCCTGGGAGATTTCTGTTGCCTGAGGGCACCAAAGCATAGATAAAATAAGACATGACATGTTTACACTCAATCTCTTTAGGAAGGGAGATACACGGGTATTTTATGAGATGTTAAAGGTATTTTTCAAAAATGCAGCTGAGCAGGAGTTATCAGTGACAAGTACAATTTTCTCTCTGCCTCTCCATTACAGCCATCCTATCATGTATTCAATAAACCCTGCTGCCTCATTCTCTCATGCCACTTTTATTCTAGAGAAATCACTTTGATGGAGCAAGTCTACTCACAGAACAGACAATGAAGAGACAAGCAGCTCCACAGTCATTACCGTGACCCCAAGGAAGTGCCATTCTCCAAGCCCACAGCTTCCAGAGGAAACCAAAGGCATCCCGAGTTCTGTCTGGCACCCTGCTCTTCAAACAGCTCAGTCAAACTCTCTGATCCCACATCCATGGGGATGGCTGCTCTCCCTCCTGCTGTCACTTCTTACAGCTTCTCCTCCTGAGGAGAAAATCAGCAGCACTCCAAGAAGAACCCCTGGGTTTATGGACTTTCAGATGAACCCCTGTACTTCCTGCAGAAGGATGTGGCCAATCCATGCCAGGGGGAGCCTCCTCCTTTAACACATGTGGGAAATGCAGAGTGATGAGAACAGAGTGATTTTTTTTTTTAGATTTAGGACTTCCAGACAGGATGAATAAAGGAGATGGTTTTCAATTTATTAATGTGTGGCCCAAATTGATCTTTCATCCAACATAAACCTGAGCAATGCATTAAAGTTACTTTTACAAATCTTGCAGGGGTTTCACACTCTGCCCTTTCCCAGCTGCAAAGCAAATGTCAGCTCTGAAGCTCTGGCAGCTCCTGCTGAATGTCAGAGCCAGGCAGAGCTGGGACTCCAAAGCCTGGAACTTTTACCCCATAGGAGCTTTAGTGCCTGGCACTGGGTTGTACGTGGGAAGGTGTCAGAAGTGGATGAGTTGTGATTCTTTGTAATGCAAGAAGGGAAGAGTGCGTCCAAAAGTGCCATACCAGGCCCCAGGGCACACAAAACACCCCCAGGCAGTCACTGCCAGCTGCTCACAAAGAGCTGCTCAGACCTGCTGCAGTCCCAGGGCTGCTGCTGAACTGGTACCTGGGGACATGGGGAAAGGAATTTAAACATCATCTGGAAACTCCTGCAAGGAGAGCCACAGTTATGAACCTGATACAGTGATTTTATTAACCAAGCTGTACATGGCACATGAGGCCTTGGCAAGAACTGGCAGATTAAAACCAGGCTGAGTCATCACTTCCTCTTGCCCCCAAATGCAGGAATTCATCTCTGCACACTGCAACAGAGTGAGCATTGGGTTTTTTATGAAAGGGATGATCAGTCATATTTGAAATATCAGCCAAATTCCTACTGTGACTCAGATGATAAACTTGTGTTTATCAGCTGGAGAGAGATTCCCATATTTTAATCCAAAATACATCTTTATCCATCTCCTCTGTGTGTGCAAAGGCTGAGCACGAGCTGATCTGGCTCTGAAGTCACCCTGTTTGGAGCAGGGGGTTGGATTAGGTGACTTCCAGAGATCCCTCCCAATCTGAAGCCTGGAGCAGGAGCTCCTGTCTGACAGATTTCATGTGGGCTCTTACCCCACTCCCACCTACTGTAATGCCGAAGGGCCCCTGAATTCCACAGTGGAATTCTCTGGAAAATGTAATCTTTTGGAGATAAACTTCCTATTCATTAAGATAAAGTAATGTAATTCATACTTACTTCTTACCATATACAAATCATGCAGGTGCACACAAAATAAGAAAATCCCATGATTCAGAAGACAAGTGAGAAATTATTGCAGGATCAGCCCCTGCAAATAGGTCTGTGGTTACTAAATATTATACAATGCTGTGTATGAGTTTTACTAAAAAGTAGGACTAATAGCAGTCTCAATGTCAGTAAGAATCATTCCTGTTTCAGAAGGAAACTCTTATTATCAAAAAGAATGAATTCCTACTTTACCTGCCGAGGGTTCCTCTCGGATTTACTGCGGCACCACTCCCAGTCTGAGAGTTCTGGTGCATGGCTCTCCTCGTGGAACAGCCTCCACTCTGGTCCTTCAGGGAACACCTGTGGGTCACACTTTGTGCCCTCCTGGCCCTGGCAGGGCCCTGGCCCAGCAGCAGGGGGGTGTGGGGTGCCTGTCCCTGTGTCCCCAGGGGTGCCCCAGGAGCTGTGTCCCAGTGCCGTGGGCAGCATCCCAGAGTCACTGCCCCTGCCAGGCTCCTGGCAGTCAGAGCTCACCAGGCTGTGGTAGGATGTGGATTTACCATCACTGCTGGGATGGGGAGGGTTCTCCCTGGATATCCTGTACATTCCATAGCCTTGCTGGAAGGACAGGTTGAACTCAAAACCGCTGTGCTTGCCTAACCAGGAAGGAAAGAAACTGTGTTAGGAGTTGAGACCAAAAAGAAAAATGAGATTACAAACATAATGCAAATGATGTGCTAAAACATGGAATAAATTATCCAGCTCCTGCTGGAAATAAGAAATTTTCCCTCCACAAAAAAGTAATTGTTGAGAAGAAAGACTCCTGAGAAGGAACTGCCTTCTAGATGAACTGCAGTCCTTCTCTCTGGGAAAGTGGCTAAAAGGGCAGCAGGGGCAGCACAAGCCATTCTGCACCTGGATAATGTGTTTAAAGCAAGTGAAAGCCATGCACTGAGGATGGCTTTTCTCTAAGATTCAATGTTCTTTCTCCCTGAACAAGCAGGGACTGGCAGGAATTCATCCACTGATGGTAGAAGATTTTCACTCCAGAGAATGGGAAATAACACCCACATCCTCAGAAATATTTAGCCCTTAACATTTGCAGTTGAGACCAGATGATCCCTGTGAGTCCCTTCCACCTGACCCACTCTGTTCCTCCAGCTATTTTTACATAAAGCCCAAGGAAAAACAGGGCTCTAGAAAATGCCAAGAAGGTTACCAGGGAAGGGCTGGCAACCTCTGTTACACCAAGGCAACCCTTCCACCCTTACCTTTGGCACCTTGTGAAGACACTGCATAGGAGCTCCTCCTGCAATTGATGATGCAGCCACAGGGCAGGTGGAGCCAGTGCTGGGACAGGACAAACACCGGGGTGACTGTGGCAGCCAGCACGGTCAGCAGGAAGCTCAATGCCTCAAACAAAAGGCTCTGCAGCCCAGTGATGTACTGCATAGCCATCTGTATCTGAAAGGCAGAGCATTTTGAAATTTAAATGATTCTGGGCACATGAGATGCTTCCAGGAACAAAGAGAACATCTCGCTATGAGTATGACAGCACTGTAAGACACAGATTGTCATTAGTGTTTGCTGAGGACAACAGTTCTGGCTCTAACAGACAGCAGAGGAAACACGCTGACTGCTCTCCTCTCATGCTACCTTTCTCAGAAAAGCCCTCACTGAAGCTAAACATAGAGGCTGAGCACCATTGGCTAACTCCCAGTGCCAGCCCGTCCCATGTGGTATCGAGGAGCCCCAGCCTCACACTCCCAAGGGCAGGGCTAAGTGCCCCAGAGCTGTGTCCCTGTTCCCAACAGATCCCTGTCCCAGGTTCCTGTTCCCAAACACACACACATGCACACAACAGCACTCCCTCCTGCCCCAGCACTACGGTGTTTACAAAGGTACAATCAAACTGCATTTTTCTCCCAAACTCCTATTTTTTAACCCAAAGGATGTGTCTCAGAGGACAGGACAGAGGGGCCTTTGGCTCAATTCCCAGCCCCAGAATGCTGAGCAAACCCTGTCCCACAGCTGGCAGTACCAAAGGTACTCATTGCCCCTGGTATTCACGTGGCATGAATGATGTGATGAGAGAGTTGTCAGAGTGATGAACCAGGCTCTGCCAAAGCCACTGGGCACCAGTTAAACTC
The DNA here is from genome assembly GCA_013400435.1 of Pycnonotus jocosus. Classification (NCBI taxonomy): domain Eukaryota; kingdom Metazoa; phylum Chordata; class Aves; order Passeriformes; family Pycnonotidae; genus Pycnonotus; species Pycnonotus jocosus. The sequence goes on from VWYP01031372.1 coordinate 6,653, forward strand.
ATGCAGTGACACAGACCTGCTGGAGAGGACTTCTGCTGGCACAACTACACTACAAGAAACAACTGCAACGGCCACTGTTCATCTCTTTCAATCCATGGCCCATTGGTGACATCCCACTGAAATGTAAGTGAGCATTGGAAAGTGAAGCCATCAGAGAATTTACCATCATTGGGAGCCAGAGAAGGACTTTGGTCAGTGCCAGGATTAGCGAGAATCGTTTCTGGGCAAAGCCCACCGTGAAGCTCCTGCTCTGTGTGCTGCTCTCAGCCACGCCTTTCCCAAAAACCGCCTCCGAGTTTTGGAGAGGCTGCAGGGTTTTATCCCCAGGGTCCAGCAGTGCCAGCGGAGCGGCAGCAGCACCGCAGCCCCACGGTGTCCCAGGGGAGGAGAAGGCTGCAGAGCCCTGCAGGAGCTCGGTGTGCAGCAGCTGTGGCTCACCTGAGCACAGCAGCCGCAGCGAGAGGGGAACAGCCAGCCCTGCCAGGAGGGAGAAGCACAGCGAGTACACAACCAACACCAACAGGATGTAGGAACTGCCACGGTCGGCAAAGCAGCCCCAGGACGTGGGCATGTACCTGCCCCAACCACAGAGAGGCAAAACGCACAGCAGCAAACTGACAGTCCAGACGGTGAGGATGGCCCATACCACGCTCACACGGCGCTTGGAGGAGCTGCAGCTCAGGGTCCCGCTTGTGTTGAGGGTGTAGAAGTTGTAACAAACGATAAGAGACCCCTTCAGGTTGCTAGAAATGCCCTGGAATAAATACATGAACGCTGAGGTGGTGCACAGAGGCTGGGGGAGGACTTCGCTTGACCACTGCATGAGCATGAAAATAATCAGTGGCACGATGCTGATCAGATCATCTGCTGCCAAAGAGGTCACAATCATCGAAACCGTGGTTTTGTTCTGCAGTTTCAGCAGGGAAACTAGTGAATAAATACTGCCCAGAAGGGCTGGGAGTGCAATGGCAAAAGTCAAGCAGAACAGAAAGACATTCCAAGTTCTGTGCTCACTGGGTTTGTCCATAATGCTGTGATTCTCAGTGAAGAAGCTCGTCCCATTGAGTGACAAATTACCAGGGGTTACTGACATTGTCCTGGGCATTTTTTTCTTTGCCTTCTCACTGATCCTGCAAGTTTTCACCAGCTGAAACCAGAACTGTCATCTCCACATCACAAGTTTCTTTGTTTTCCTAGACTCTATTTTGTGGCATCTGCTGAAGAAATATTCAGGTGGCAGCACCCCTAATGACCAGAACTCACGCTCTCAAAAAGCCAGGCAAAAATGAAGTAGCAAAGGTGCTGAAAAAACCCGAATTCTTCCGAATGGTTCCCGCGCTGGCAGATGGTGACTTGGGGCTGCCGAGGTGTCCCCACGGCGTTCCCCTGAGGATGGCAGGCACTGCCCCGCTCAGGAGCGCGGCTGGAGGCGGGCGGAGCACGGGCTGTGCCCCGGCTGCGGCGGCTCGGGCACACACATGGCAGGAGAGGCTGCTGGGCTCCCCCTGCCCTGCCCGAGCTGCAGCAGGGCGGAGGCGGTGCCGGCAGGATGGCAGGCACGGAGGCACGATGCTGCCAGCCCCGGCTCCCTCCGGCTGGAGCGGCAGCCCGGAGCAGTGTCCCCGCCAAGCCACACCTCCGAGCCGGCCCCGGAATCCAATGCAAACACTGCGAGCTGATGTCAGCCGAGGATGTCATTCCCTGAGCCTCGAGCTGCTCCCGGGCTCGCACACGGGCTGCAGTGTTCGCGTCCCTGCAGTCTCAGGGGATGCAGGACGGGCTCTGTGCCCTGCAGCGCTGCCATGGGCACACGGATGCTCGGGACACGCTCAGGGCCATCTCTCGGGGACAGCACGGAGCTGTGTCAGGGAGCCCGCTGGCATCTGCCCTCTGCTCGCTCAGCTCAGCCTGCGGTCTGAAAACTTTCACTCCTCGCATCACCCCAACCCGAGCCTCATCAGGGGCTGCAAAGCTGCTCTGCGGTACCCTCAGGCATCACAGAGAGCCTGCCCCGGCGGCAGAGAGCAACATGAACTTCCTGCAAGTTCCCTCAGGATCTTCCTCCTCACATATTTCCCTGCCCCTGTTTTCTTCTTCCTCTGCCTCTCTGCAGCTTTCTGACACTGCGGGCAAAGCAGCTGGTCTCGTGTCTCTTGTTTGTGTTTGGAGGGAAATATTCATCTGTATTCTTGGGAAGAAAGGCACTTCTGATTGCCTTGCCCATTCAAGGCAGGTGACATTCAGTTTGTCTTCTCACACAGTGTATCTATGATCTGAACTGCACCTTGCCACTCCCTGTGGCAGCTTTTATCATAATTAATGATAAAATTGTTATGATAAATATGATGAAGGTTTCCTCCAGTTGTCACTGCCCCCCGTGTCCCGAATTTTCCAAAGAAACAGGGCTGGAATGGAGTAACAGAGCTGTGCCAGAAAGGCCCAGGTAATGATGGTGCAGAGGCCTGGAGATGGGAGGAGGCACCTTGGTGTGTGTCCTTGGCAGGCAGGAAGCTGGAGATTCCTCAGTGCCTGTTCTTCCCTTCTCTGCCATCAGCCCCTGCATGCTGGGAGGTCCCAGCACCAGCACTGTCCTTCACTGTGCATGGATTTATTCCTTATCCTGCTGTCAATTCTCCTCACTCAGGAACGGTCCCAAAGAGAAGATCCATTGAGATGGGACCTCTCCTCTGGCCTCACTTCACACAGAGCCCAGCAGGCTGGGGTGGAACTCATGGAATAACACTAGGTGAGTGATTTTGGGTTTGCTGTGTCGCTGTAGCAGCAGCAGGACACCTGTAACCCGGTGTGTCAGTGAGGTCACACCCACACTGAGCAAATCCAGCCATGCCACACTGCTCAGGATCCACTCCTGCTCTGGAGGCTCCAAAATGTCTGTGGCATGTTGGAGAAAAAGCCAGTGTTGTGCAGTGTGGAACAGCACACCGCTGTGGGAAAATGCACAGGGAGGGTTAAAGGTAGAATCCAGACTGGTGAGGAAACTGTTATCCCTTTCTGAAGGGAGGGAATAAAAAACCAAGATGGCAGATGCTTGGAGTGACCCAGCTGTGACCCCATCTGGAAGCTGTAGAAAATCAGCTGTGTATATGGAACTTTCTCCAATAATAATAAAATTATGGCTGCAAGAGCCATGTGTAAAAGTGCACGTTTCCCTGCCTGCTGCGTATTCCCAAGAGCTCTGCCCTGGGTTGTCTCAGCCCTTCATTGCTCCATCTTTACTGCCTCATCACCTTCCCTCCCACTCAGCTCCAAGGAGGACAGAGGGAGCAGATCAGGAAATTCAGCCCTGGGAGCTGTGATCAAATCAACTTTTGATGACAGGTTGAAAGCTCTGGAACCAAACTCTGCCTCTAGAGGACCAGGAACTTTGTGTAAGAACAGTGCTGGTTAGCAGTGCTCTTACCTACACCCTGTATTTGATGGGGAACCTTCAGCCCAGGGCTCCAGGGCTGCCTCCAGCTGTAATTCCTGGGAATCTGTGCCTTGGGAAGTGCCCTGGCAAGGTCAGGGTCTCCTCTCTGCAGGGTACAGAGCCCCACATCCCTGAGGAAGGGATGCTCAGGGGATGAACACCTGACAAGACAAAGCTCAGCCCTGGTTAGGAGGTGCAGATTGGGAACATGTGGAATATTGAAAGATCCACCCAGAAAGGAAGTGCAGAGCTATTCCACTGACATCAAGCATTTATTAATGATTCCAGTCAAGAGAAAGAACTCATGAATATTTTAATGAGACTGTGAGGGGAAACCTCCCAAACACCATAAAATCACACTTAGCAAAGAGCCTTTCAACTGCAGGGACAGTTCCAGCCCCTCTGATCTGCGGTTTGTGAGCCTCAGATTGTGACAGAGACTGCAGGAGCCAGGCTCAGTGCAGCACAGGCTGGACAGAGTGTGTCAGCAGGATGCCAGGGACTATGGAAAGCCTTGCCAGAAACATCTTTCTTCATCAGCCTAGATGGAAACCATGGCTCACTGCCTCAGAGATGAAGGTTTCAGAGAAAGATAAAAGAAATAATGTTTGAGAAGAAGCCAGAGTATTTTCCAACACCAAATCTTTTCAATTCACGTGTTTATCTCATTCTCTGGGGCTGGTGACAAACTGGACTCTGTGTTCACAGGGAAGTGGGGGCTCCAGCAGGGTCACTGTTGGTAAAAGAGCCATCACTGGGGACCCTGGGCACACACAGTGCCTCCAAGGGAGCCCCAGGCCCCTCCTGTGAGCATTATCAGGGGACAGAGGGGGACCTGAGTGCTTCTGCCCTGCAAATCCCAGAGGCAGGGAGCAGCAGCTGTGCTGGGAGCAGAGTGGGCTGTTCCTCACCACAGCAGGGCTGCTACTCAATTTTATTTTCCCCAACATTTCCCACATACATTAACAGGTCTGGCTCCTGGGATTCTGCAGAGACAGCCTGGTTAGCGCTGGGAGAGCTGAGGAATGGGACCTGAGGATCAGCAGCCCCTTACACAGCCTTTGCTTTGCAGAACATGTACTTATGAAATATGCATGTGCTGAGAGGTGATTAGGATGCAATTCCTCATTTTGATTAAAATGCTGCTTCCTTTATGTTTACTGAGCTTCACAAAACAGCCTGATTTGTATGCTTACATAGAATTTTTTTTTTTACAAACTAAAATTAACTTCACTGCCATGTGTGCAAAAAGAATGCAAATATGCAACTTTCTTTAGCTGACAGTTATTAACCTGAGAGATAAATTGTTATGTCCAAGCCCAAAATGATGGCTTTATTTTTGAGGTGGAGTGCTGGCATTATTTTTCATCACCTGGAACTTTTTTTGCCCAGGATTATATGCCCAGATGCTGCCAGATGCATTAGAAAAGCAGGTTACTGTTAGACCCTAAGCCTAAGTTAGATAACCTCATTTTCAGTCTCCCATCAAAAGCTTTTACTACTGGAATTCCTGAAGTTGTTAGGATCTACAAAAAATTTCATAATCTAGAGAAAATTGAAACTCATTTGGAGTAAGCTGCATTAGATGGCAAAATGGGCCTTTCTTTCTCACAAATGGCAGAAAACAAGCCTTAGGGGACAGAAAAGAGATTTATTTCATAGGAAAAGGTGCAGTAATTTTGTTTTCCTGGCCATTTTACCAGTGCTTTTATCACAGATTTGGTATTATTCACTCCTGTGCCAGCATTCCACCAGGGCCTGACAAGATCCAGTAGCACAGTGTTCTGAAATTGAGCTGGCTCCTGAATCAGATTCTGTTATTATTTTAATGTCTCATATATCACTGCCTCTGAAAGACCTGCCAGGAGCCTTTTCACAGTGAAGATATCACTGGTCTTTGAGCCCCTAACAGTGTCCTGTCTGCTATCCTGTTCTGAGACAGTAAAGTTCCTATTTCTTTGACAATGCCCAGCCTCCCTTCACCTCAATTTCAGTTAAACCAGAACAAAGATCTTAAGGCAGTGTTCTGGTATCACTCACTGGGTATCTCTAACCTTCAGCAACAGCCACTGGGAAAACTGGGAGCTGGTCAAGTTTGGCACAGCTCCTTGTTCAATGAGAACACATCTCTTAAACCCCCCAAATCTGTTCAAACAGAAAGTGTTACTGAATTCTTCCTACAAGACAACATCTGCCAGTGCCAGGATCTCTCCACTCCATCTGCTGATAAGAGAATTCATGGGAGTAACTGTGATTTCGTTCACCACTCTCCAGTGAAATATTAATGAGCTTTTTTTATTCTCCTCTGCTTCTCAGAAATGTTCCACCCTTTATCTCCTGCCAGATTGGAATGAGGACGACAGCAAAGGTCACCATGACAATGGTAACTGTGAACTGCTTAAGTACAGGATGCATTTAGCACTGAGCATTGCCAAGGCCACTTACACGAATCCTAAATGCCTGCTTATGTTCCATTGAAAAAATTTCACATCATGATCAGAGCAGCAACTCCCTGTGGAGTATCTTGGGCACTTAATGCAAGTGCAGCACTGCAGCCACGAGCACACAATAAATATTGGTCTCTGTAAATGTTAGGAAGACATTTAAGAGAAAAGACATTGAAGTAGAAAAAGGAAACAAGATGACTAAGCCAAATTCCAGTGGAAATTATATCCCAATCCAGAAAAACTGGAGTGGAGTCAGTGTCTTCCCAAAGGCACAGAAAATGGCACATGTTGTCCCAACACAACTGCAAGTTGCAAAACAAGTTGCAGCTGAAAGAACAGAAGGAACATCTGCAGTGCAAATGAGCAGCCCCTGATGTTCCTGCTCAGGGCTAAGAGCACACTTTGCCTGCTGGCAGGGCAGCCTCCCTCCCTCCCTGTGCTTAACGGCCAGCACAGCGTCAGCCTGACGTCCATGGATCCCCTGAGAGCTGCGCTCCACGGACCTGCACAGGCTGAGGGAGCAGCGGCACAGCCCTGCAGGGCACAGTTCTGCAGCACCACAGCCCTGCAGGGGCGCAGTTCTGCTGCACCACAGCCCTGCAGTGGCACAGCCTTGCTGCAGCACAGCCCTGCAGCAGCACAGTTCTGCAGCACCACAGCCCTGCAGCGGCGCAGTTCTGCTGCAGCACAGCCCTGCAGCACAGCCCTGCAGCACAGCCCTGCAGCACCACAGCCCTGCAGCACCACAGCCCTGCAGCACCACAGCCCTGCAGCACCACAGCCTTGCAGCAGCACAGCCCTGCGGCGGCACAGCCCTGCTCCCCACCACCCTCACTCTGCTCCCCTCCAGCTCCCTGCCCACCAGAACCTACATCAGGAAAATTCCATTTTCCACAAGGAGCTAAGAAAAACTGAAAGAAAGATCCGTCACTCATTTACTGTGTTCCCAGGAGAAAACCCAGCCATGCATTCTCCAAGCTCAAGGATAAAATGACTGTCCTTGCATCATGGACAGGAAACAATGAAGTCATTTCCATGGATATTTCCTTCTTTCCTTGCTGCTCACATGCTGGATGGGAGCAGGCAGGGGAGTCTCTCCCTACATCACCACAAAGGAGGGCTTGGATTAGGGTAGGGACAATAGAAGGGGAGATTTTTACTTCTTCTTGACTTCCTCCACACTCATTTTCCCATAATGGATCGTTTTTTCTGATCTGTTTCCAGATCAGACCCACTCAGGGTGAGGCCAGCCAGTGGCAGAGCTGCCATGGGCACGTGAGAGCACTGCCACCAGGGCACAGACACTGCCGACAGTGACAGGGGCTGCCTGAAGCCACAGCTTCTGTATGGAACCCCTGCAACAGGAGACTGCCATCAGAAATCAGCATTTCCACCTCAGGCCACTGGAGGAGAAGTTTTAAAGACCTTCTGTCACCTCTGGCAGTCACAGCCTCCTGCTGAATGCAGAGAGACCTCAGAGCACCTTCCCAAGCAGGAAACCTTTCCCTGTCAGTCACAGAGAGCAGAAGAAAGAAGTACCCGTGGTTGTCTTCCATACCATAACCCATTCAGAAAGCCCCAGAGACCACTGCAGCTCAAACCAGTGCTCAGAACAAGCTGACTGCTCTAAATGGGACATTGTAGAACATAATGAACTTTCATTATTCATTCTCACTCTGAAATCTGCCTGAACATCTGTGCTTGTTGGAATTTCAAGTGGGATTGTTCAGACAAAATTACAGAAGAATTTGCAGTGTGTGAGAGGAGGTTCTGGTATGATCAAAGGAAGAAAATCAAAGCTTTACAGGGTCTCACATGACAACATTGAAGAATCTGAACTTTCATTCTGCTCATATGCACCTCATCTGTTGTTTTTATGACTGTTCAGGAATGACCAGTTCATGGCTCCTCATTTTCACCCATGTAAAACTTCCCTGAGTTCAGAAAGCAAGGCTGACGTCACAGGTCCAGGACAGCCCTGCACTTCCCAGTAAAGGTTAAAACAGAACAATTAAAGAAACATTAATCTCCATCACACACAGTGACCTCTGCCAAAAGCTGGAATCAGGGAGGGCTGGGGAGACAGGACTGTGCTGAACTTCTGCCTTGTTCAGTCCTGATGTATGGACTTTAGTCCTTCTTGACAATCCTGAGCAGCTTCTGTTCTATTTTTACCTCCTCAAACATAGGATAATGTCCCTAAAAGCAGAGTGAGAACATCAAAAGAACTTCTGGAGCCAAAGTTCAGCCCCTGGAATCAAGGAACCCAATCTTTGACAAAGCTCCCAGGACATGCAGCAGTGCCAGGAATCCCAGACCTGTATCTTGCTCTGCTAAAGCCTGGAGCAATCACTCCAAAACCTGCATCCTGTCAGGAGATATCACACTGCTAAAAGGTTCCAGGGAAGTGCAGCCAACATTCCTGCAGCCAAGGAGAGGTTTCCTCTCAGGAAAACAGCTGGAGATAGACTTGAACTAATTATAACAGAATTTCGAAGAGGCCATAAGATTTTCCAAAATAGGGAAATCCTTACTACTTAACTGAATTTATTTAGGAAATAATAAATAAACCCCTCAAAATTAAGGACAAAGTCGTAATTGGGAATAGAGAAGGATTTTCCCTTATGAAATTGCAGCTTTGCACTCCTGTGGAGTTGCCCTTCGTGCATGAGCTGTTCCCTGGCACTGTGGAGCTCTCTATTCCAGCAGAAGGAGAAGGGACACAGGTGAGTGGACATTCAGGAAAGTGGATCAGGTGTGACAAGAATCACCACAAACTGTTTTCCTATTTGTTTGGATTCCTGTCCCAGTTTGGTGGCTGATGACCACCAGGTTATTGCAACATCTATCCTTGTCTTTATGCATTGCCAGGACTCCTGGCACAGAATAGGGATCTGCTTTCCAACTTGCATTTCTGGTTTGTTTTTTTTCATCTCCCTTAATTACCTGTAAAATTATACTGGTGATACAACTTATCCACTCTATGTGTCTCTGTTCTTGCTCAGCTGCTTTAGGCAGAAAGCCTGGCACCAGAAATATGCAAGATAACTGCATGTACAAAGAAAAATAAATACATATGAGTCACAAAAAACACAGGTCTTGGTCACATGCCTGTACTAAAAGAGCCAAATTCTGCCTTCAGCCTCCCCTTCAAAGGGGTGAAGAAGTGACAGCTAAAGTTGGGACACAGCACCACTGGATACAATGGAGTTCACATTCATTTCCATGGTAAAGTGGTAAAATGTGGATGTTCCAAGAAGAAGCTTCAGTCCACAGGCCTGCAGGGCAGGAATGATTGAAACATGACAAATAGGAACTGAGCTAAACCAGCTGCTCTGATCAGCTGGCTGCCCCAGTGCTCTTCCCACACACACAAATCCAGGGACATGGCTAACAGTGACTGTCACCTGGAACTGTGGGAGCTGCTGATGGGAAAGCACAGAGCCTCACATCTCAGTGGTGAGAAGCAGCCCAGAGGATGGGTAGGGATGGAGAAAGGGTGGCAGGGGTGGCAGCAGAGCCCCAGGCTGCACTCCCCAGCTCAGACAGTAACTAATTCACTGCCACACACTGCCCAGGCTGACAGGGGATGTTTCCTCTTGTTGCTGTCCAGATCTCATTACAGTAACACACCAGGTACACTGCTTTCCAGACTGAGCTGCAATCACTGTTGATTAGCAGCCTATTAAACACCATGGAATTACTTAAGTGCTTCCTCTGGAATTAGTGCAGTTATCAGCATGGCTAATGGCAAGTGGTTTCAGTCATTTTACCACACACTTCTCATGTTCAACTCTATATAATGAAATAAAAATGACATTTTGACACAGTGGGAAGTGGAATACCTTCTTCCTCAGTGTCTGCTCAGTTCAAGTATTTCCTCTGTGGATTTTCCAGAGTGAATGATCATGATTTTCCTGCACATTTCCCTGCTCTTTAGCAGTGAATCAGCAGCTGGTATTCCACAGAAGGGGAGCAGCAATCACAGCAAAGACTAATGGTGCTTTAAAGAACTGCTAATAAATACACACAGTGTGAAAAACCTGCTTTGAACTGAAGAAACTGCACTAAGGACAGACCAGCTCCTCTGGGTTTTAGGCACCCATTTTTTTCCAGATACACCACCAGTGTCCACAACAGGACCCAGAGAAAGGGCCTGGAAGCATAAAAGGGTTTCCTCATGAAATCATTTTCATCTGTACATGTAAATTTAAAATTTCATGTACTGGATATGTTCATACTAATAATGGGAGCAGAAAAACACAGGAAAATACGAAAAAAAGGTACAATAACACCAAAGCAGAAACCCTGGTGCCGGTGTGAGCAGCGCTGTGAACGGGCAGTGTGTGTTTGTTTGTTTCCTGCAGCAGAGGGAGCTGCAGCCCCGCACTTCCAGCGCACTTCCAGCGCAGTTCCACCCTGCGAGCCCCGGCAGACGGGCAGGGACAGCGGCACAGCCCGCACAGCCCGCAGGGGCCAGGGGCCGCCTGAGTCGGGCCAGGACCAGCCTTGTGTCTGTGACCGAACGAGGCTCCAGGCAGTACAAGCCGGGGTTTTACCCCCTTGATGTGGTTCCTGGTCAGGTTAGTCCGGCAGTGAGCCGGGGGTATCCTCAGGGCAGTGCTGTGCCAGGGGACACCACTCTGGCACAACGTGAAGAAATCAGCCACTTACTGCCAAACATCTACAGTGACGCCTCCCGAATTCTGCTCGCTTTCCGTGGCTCACCCTGTGAGACAGATTTCTGCCTTCCCCCTGGTAGCCCAGAAACCTGGGGCAGCTCAGCCCCCTGCCCTGCACTGCAGGGACAGTGACAGCGGGCAGGAGTGGGTCACTCCCCAGTGACACTGGGCATGAGCGGGTCACTCCCCAGTGACACCGGGCATGAGCGGGTCACTCAGTGACACCAGGCAGGAGCGGGTCACTCCTCAGTGACACCGGGCAGGAGTGGGTCACTCCCCAGTGACACTGGGCAGGAGTGGGTCACTCACACACACGGACACCACACACAGCTGGAATTCAGCACAACTGCTGCTGCTGCTTTACTGAAACTGCTTTAAAGAGTGTACTTCCTTTGCCCTATGAGATACTTCTGTGATCTCCAAACATGTGATTGAGTGAAAAAGGAAAGAATTCATACACCTCTTTCTGAACTGGCTCCAGCTGTTCTCCTCTGGGTCACCCTGAGGTGTTTTGCCACCACCTCATGGGGTTTGCACAATCCTGCACACTCAGTATCTTCCCTGATACCTTGATGACATTCAGGCAGTACCTGAACTTTACCCCAAGTCTTCTGTACCTGAATATTCAAAGTAATAGAAATCAAATTTATACAAGATTGGTATAGGGTGAACAAATGATCTAATTCCTCAGAGCCTCATTATACAAAGTTATGTAAAGGGAAAATCCCTAAGAACGGAACGGGAAGATTAAGGACTACACACAGATGCTGAAGAGCCTAATCAAAGTCCTTTTTTTTCATGTTCTTATAGGAAGGATGAGTAACTGGAAGATACAGTGCCTATATTTTCCCTTTCAGGTACTTTATCAGTTAAAATGTGATACTCAGCCTGTTTTCTGCATCCACAGTTAAGGAGATCGTTTACTGAGGCTCCAGCTCACCCCTGGGAATTGAGGAAAGGTTGAGTTTCTTCCCATCCCCTGTATTAGGGGTGACACTGTGACACACCTGTTGTGACCCATTTACTTGGATTGCAGGTTCTGTCACTATTGAGTCTCATGATGTTTTTCCTTGCCTTGTCTCTGCAGCAGAGCAGAGCTGTGGATGGGGTGACACTGCTGGGAGCCTGCTCACTCAGGTATGCTCTGATCTGCAGCACCTGAGGTGGAGCATGGACCTCTGCTTTCATCAGGGAACCACTTTCTGTCTCCCTAACCCTGCCCACAGATCAATACTTCGGGGATCTCTGGAGTTAAAACATTTTATCTCACTTCTGCTGCTGCCTATGAATTGGCCTGAGTGGGTTTGCAGGGCTGGGAGAGCAAAGTTTGGCTGGAGGAGTGTTTCCTTTTGTTCCACTGTGGCATTTCTACTGATCCCCCACAGCAAGAACAAAACAAAACCAATTTGTGAAGTCAATTCTTAAAAACTCCTCTCAGCCAAGTCAGAGATGCCTGTATTGTGCAAGGTCTGGAGGCAGTGGGGGGAGTTTAGCCATATAAAACAGTGTTTGTTTGAAATGCACTCCCCTTTGTCTCAGGAGAACAATGTCCTGAAGGGTGTCTCTTCCCTCCCCATGGCCAAGGGCTGTGACCAGGGGAAGCAGCTTCTCCTGGCAGGTCCCAGTGCCCAGGGATGGATGTACCTCCAAATCCAGGGGTCCCAGAGGTGCCTCTGAGCTCTCTCGTGTTTTCCTAAGCACAACTGCCAGCAGCTCTTCCCTCCTCTTGGGAACCCAGTACAGAGGGTGTTTTGTGGCAAAATCAAGTATGATCAAGAACTGAAATAAGCCTGGATAGTAGAAGAGATTTCTTTAAAATCCACATTTCCTGTGTATTTTTTGTTTGTTCCACAGCACATCATAGTTTTATATTGCATGGAAAGGACTCAGCAGAAATGGTAACACAGACAAAGGCCTTCATAAGTAAGAAAAAACCTGTTTTTAAAATACCTCTGCCCTCTGGGGAGCTGGAGTACCTGCCACTGGAATTCAGTCAGCATTTTTCTTGTCTAATCTCCACATCATGAGCTCACGTAGTCCTTCATGACTCAGTGTGTTTATTATTTTTAACAGGGAATATTACGGTCTCTCACCTACTTTTAGGCTGCTGTGTTACCTTTTTTACATTTCACTACAAAAACAAGCAATCATTTCTAATAAAACACTGGAAATTTCTGTATGTGCTTCAATCTAGTCCTAAAAGAATGCTAAAGCACTGACAAGGGCTTGAAGAGATTTAGAAGGATGATGAAAGATTCAAAGACTCTGCATCTTTGATATCAAATTATATTCTAAGCTGTGTTATTGAATTAAGCCTAACTTAAATGTCAAATATATGAAATGCTCTAATTGGATCAAAGTTAATTGTATAGATTGAAAGCATCTCCTAGAACTTCTCTTTTAAACTGTGCATTCTGTGCTAAGTAATTAAAGTTCACCCAGACTCTGAGGCAATAGATAATCCTTCCTCACTTGCAGTAACCATCACCCAGTGAAGTTCTCTGAATTCTTTGTAGAGCATCAGTGGTTCACGGGCACTTCAGGAGGTCTGTGCAGTTGTACTTGTCAAGTATTTCCCAGTTTTTAGCAGTGTTTGCTATAAGAAGGCAATCCCTGAGAGCTTTCAGGAATTTTTGGGAACATTTAAGAGCTCCCTACTTATCTGCTCCAAGTCCTTCTCTCTTGTGTGTTTCTCACGTGGGAATTTATTTACACTAAAATTTGCTGTTTCAGGAGAAGTAGCAGGGCACAGAATTGTATCCCCCTGTGCAGATGGGAGCAGCTGGAGCTGAAACCAGCACAGGAGACTCAGTAAAGCTGCTGAGCATAAATCCTGCAGGCAGAAATAAAAGCACAGGCAGAATGTGGGAGAGAGGAGCTGCACACCCCTCATTGCAGGCAGGAGCCAGCTTATTTAACTCCTTCTTCCTAAGGGCATGCCCCAGTGCAACTCAATATTACATTGCCCCCAGAAAGGGGAAATGATAAAGAGCAGGAGAGGGACACTTACGGAGAAAATGATGTCTCAAAGCCTTTTCCCACTGCTGTCACAACAGGAGGGGCTGCAGGATGAAGGCTGCAGAAGGTTAGGTCAGCGTGATCAGACACTGGAGGGAGTTTTCACAGAAGGACAGTCTTGGAAAAAAGCAACTCAGGCAAATTTCCATGTGGAAATCAATTCAGACATAAATGCTCTGGCTGGACAGCATCATCCAGCTCCCTGCATTCATTCCCACAGCCCTTATGGGTACCTGCAGGAGGCCCTAAAGGCCCGGGGACATAACTCTAATCCCTGCCTTCCACAGACATTTGCTGCATCAGCCAGAGAGTAAGACTTAGTTCTCTTTCTGATCCCTCCAAAGGCAGATTCTGCCTGTCTTCTGTCTGAGTTTCAAGCCCTGGTGTGTGAAGAATAAAAGTAATGTAAACCACATGGTCAATATTCCCTGGAATCCCTCTGCACTGTTCCAGTGTCTCAGAAGTTACAGGGGCTTGTGCAGTTTGGCTCAGACAGAACAGATCTCTATCTGTGGTGCATGCACACTGCAGGATTTTTTATGACAGATTATCTCTCCTTTTTCTCACAGAATTCCATGGGAGTCTGACTGAATCAGACATGAACAAGGGCTGAATGAAAACCTCAGGACCTGCTTCACTGGACATTTAAGATGCAGAAGTAGCATCCCAGAGTTAATTACCAGAGTGTAAAAAAATCAGTTTTCAGTGAAAGCTCACAGGACTGACTCTCTGAAGTAGGTTTTCTCACCTTCCTGATGTCTCTAGAGCTCTGTATTTCAAGCCTGTCTGTAACACAGCTCATCTGGAAAACTGTCCTCAGGTTCTGGTCATCTTTCACAGAATTTATTCTGTTTTCCCCTTCTCCGTAATTGTATGGACACACCAGTTGGCATATTACAAGTTCAAATAGCAACTCTGTGTACAGCAACATTAATGAACATCTGTGGTTCTGTATCTTTATCATCCCTGGCTACCAGAACTTACAGGCATTCATTCATTCCTGGCTGTAAGGAAGAGAAAGCTCTGTAATCCTTTTATTATAATTTAATAATCCATCATTTCTTTAGCACTGCCCCACTGCTGTTGCCAACTAACACTTCTCAGTGGGAATATTGCCATTTGGAACAGCTGGATGTGCATTTCTGTACACGTGATAGGGAAGATAAGAATTGTGAGGGATCTCTTTTCTCCCCCACCCATGACCATCTTGGCTACCTGAGTTTATTCTCCCCTGGGAATGAGAGCAGTGCAGTCAGCCTTCCTCATTTGGAGCTGTCCATTGACAAAGACTGGAAAATCGCTGATGACAATCATGTGTTGTGTTCAGTTCTCTCAGATTCTGACCAGCTTCAGATGGGGCAGACACGAGGCTGGATGCCCTGAGCTTAGGAGGAGGCCACTGCAGCTGCAGCCTGAGCCATTAGTGTGTGCCACTGCCTTGGTTAAACATGCCATGGTGCTGCAAAGCAATTCTCCTTCAGCCAGGGAATTCTTCAGGAATGTGCACACACGTGGGAGCTGGAGCAGGAGAATGTGCACGATTTGAGAGCAGGAGGAGCTGAGTTTACTTTGAGTTCTGGCTGGTGACAGCGTGCCAGGAGTGGCTGTCCCTGGGCAGAGCAGGCAGAGCTGCCACTCTGACCCTGCCAGTGGGGACCTGGCATGGGCACAGCACCCCTGGGTGCTCACAAACCCCTTGTGTCACAGCACAGGCTGCTCAAGGTTTCACTCACACATTAAACAAGGCAATTGCAGCACATTCTGATCTCAACCTGTGTGAGGAGGTGTTGAGTACAAGCGAAATAAGGACTTAAGGGCTCTAAGCAGAGATTCCAGACTCACAGTTCAGCTGAGGCACATGGACAGAACTGGGAGGGAAACACTCACCAAAGCTCTTCAGGTGTAAGCACAGTTCGAGTCTCCAGGGCTGGGAAATCAACCTTTCTTTAACATCAGCTTCTCTCCACTGTTTTCTAGAAGGAAGGAGAAGGGGAAAAAATAGTAGAAGTTTGGGAATAATTAATTTGCAGTGAGCCCTGCTTGGGCAAGTGCTTCTCCACCAACTCCTCTTTTAAATATTTCTGATAATGGGATGCAGATACTTACACCTGTGAATTACAGAGGTAATTTGCACCCACTTAGAGCTCCTTTTGGGGAGGTATAAAAATACCCCAATAACAGGAATCCAGTCTGTTCCTTATAACCATTATTAGAAATGAAACTAGAAATTATTTTAGCTTCACTAATAACAGGAAAATCAGGCAGAAATGTGCCTTTGAACATTCCATGACAATCTTGTCTGCCACTGAATGTATGAACGTTGTTCCTGCAAAAGTTCTCCTTGCTCTTTCTTCCTTCTGCCCCCTTCAGCAACCCCTTCACAAGAATGGAATGACACTGGAAAAAGCAGAGTGTCCCAGGATTGCTCCAAGACATCTCAATACTCAAGGTCACTGAACTGTTCCAGGTTTGTGCTCGGTGACAGAGGCTGCACCCCTGCAATCCTGATCCCCAGGGATGTCAGAGACATTCTACATGTGAGCCTGGCTGCACACTGGCCCACAGCCAGGGAATGTTAGAGATCCAGGGATAAAGCGTTCAAACAACAGAGTCCAGCACAAAAAGGCCTTTGTGTCCATCCCACCTGGGGACATTCTGTGTGTAAATCCTTTCTGATACAAATGCTGCATAAACAGACATCACTTAAACCCTGTAAGTGAGCAAGCTCAAACTTTTCATAAAGAACTGCCAAGAGAACAAAAGATTTTTATTTTCTGGGGATTCTTCCACATACCCTGGAACAACACAGATATTTTGGGAATGCTGCTCGCCCTGTCAAATTGACTCTAGATTCTCCATGACAGGTAATTGTGGCAGGTAACAGAGCAGATGACCTGAGATTGTCCAAACAGATTCAAGTGAGCAGGAAAATGAAGGGGTTTGAAGGCAAGCCATTTAGATCATCCCTCCCTGCAGTTACAGCTGTCATATTCCACATGACAGCTACAACTTCAATTTCTTTCAGCTTGATTTGATCCTTGTGAGACAGTCCATCAAATTCAGGAGTCAATCCCACAACTGTATCATAACTTTCCCTAAAATTCACAGAAATCACACTGCTTCTAATTCTTTTAAAAGAAATGGCCTGAAATTAAAACTCTGCCTTTGATAATTATTTTCAGTGAGAGTGCAGCACCTCCCTAAGCAAATGTGCAGCTGAAAACCATGGCAGTGCAAGAGCAAGGCCTGCACAGAACCCAGCAGTGGCTCAGGGCACCCTCCCAGTGTAGGACTGGAGCCCAGTCTGTGCTGCAGGAGGGTGCAGGCAGTGCTTGTCCCAGTCCTGGGCTGCTTGGCAGGGCACTTGTGGCCCCCTGAGCCCGTGTGCTGGCTGCTGAGCCCACCAGGCCTGGCAGGGCTGGAACAGCCACCAGTGTCACACCCAATGGTGAAACTCTCTGGTGAGCACTGACAGGGAACACGCTTCACCTTCCCAGTGGTGGGAGCACATCTCTGATTTGGAAGTGCACTGTGGTGTACAGGATTGGTTTAGTGCTTCCATCCCAATCTCCCTCCAGAAAATGGGCAGGGAGTGCAGAGAGGCCACACAACTTCCAGCCCAATCCTGCTGTCAGCAGCACCTCTGCCAGCTCAGGGACACCCACGTGTCCCAAAGTCCAGCACAGCTGCCTGGATCAAATACAGATTCACAGGACAAGCAAAACCAAGGAAACTTCTCCCTTAGCACTGCTCATCAAGAGCCTCCATCCCAAGGATCCATGGGTTTGGTGTGGGGCAGCTTACACATGCTGGGAGCAGACCTGAGCTGAATCCTGGGAAGAGCTCCAGGCTCAGCTGGCTCCTCGTGGGAAGCACCTGAGCCTCCCCTCACTGAACTATTCCAGGCATCCCGAGTCATTTCCTGTGTTTGCCGTGCCCAGCTCTTTCCTTCTGCCAGGCAAAGGCTGCTGGGGTTTGCAGAGGGGGTCCTGGCAGAGCCCCCATCCCTGGCACCTCTGGCAGCTCAGCCCTGCTGGGACACACTGACCCCTAAAGACCACCCTGACACCTGGGACAGCTCCTGGCACGAGGATCAGGCTTCTCCTTCATCTGGGGCACAGTTTGTGAATAAATCCTTCCCACGTACCCTGTGCAGGCTGGGGCTGTCAGTCATGGCACAATAGCAGTGCCTTGACTTAATCACAGCCTTTCCATCAGCTGCAGCTTTGGGGGCTCCCACAAACCCACCCCTTTTCCTGGTGCTCCAGCCTCACCCCTCCTGGGATTTCTGCCTTCACTCGTTTACATCTGATGTTCCAAAATTAATCACGAATCAAGCAAATCCATTCATGTTCCTGGACCCTGCCAAGTGTAAAATAAAGGCACTAAAGGAATCTAACTTAATTTAAACCCAATGCAAACAAGTCTAAATTAAGAATTTTGATTATTGAAAAGCAGATGGGACAGTGAGGCATTACATGACCACTGCTACAATGCCTGACTTATAAAAAGAAAAATACTATTTCATCAAAATCTATTCTTCATAGTAATGAATATATGAGATAAGTAAGGCCCATTAAACCAAGTTATTATCTTAAAATATCCCATTGCAGTGATAGAAACTAGTGTAAATACAGTCTCTTACTGCAGGATTAAAAAAAAAATATACCTAATTTTAATTTTTTCTTTGTTCAGGGGTACATCAAATGCATCAACTTTGTCAGTCACAATTCTATATGGTGGAAGCTGGAAGTATTACACAAATCAGGATGAATCCTCTCAGCAATAGCAGAGGAGCCCCCTTTCACTGCCAGAGTGCCACTGCCTGGTCAGAGGGTGCTGAGACAGCCCGAGTCACACAGGCCATTCTGGAACAGGGAAATGGAACATTCAGAGCTTTCTTCCCCAGCCTGGCTGTGGCTCCCCATTCACTCAGCAGCAATGATCTCCCAGGATTCTCCTAGAGAAGGAAATGGGTTAAACTGATGAGGTATTTTTAATGTGTGTTGACAAAGGTCCAGAGTGAATGTACAGTTACATTAGTTAAATTGGGACTGCTCTGCTCAGCCCCAGTAGGAATGTCTTCCTCTTGCATTATTTAAAGCTTCTGGTTGGTTTTTTTTCTTTAACATTTCATTATGTGGAAAGAAGAAATACATCAGATGCAAATCTGCTGGGAAAATATTCCTGCATTTTCTGTAAAATCACATCGAAGAAGCCATGGAAATTTGTTTCATTTTCACACTATCTTTGCACTTCATTTGTACACAGTCCTTTTCCTTTTCTTTCCCTAATTCCACTGTAGGGTGCAAAGAAAGAAGAAAGGAGAAGCACATTTTTGTACTCAGCTTGAACAGAGTACCCCAGCATGGCGAGGATAAGGCTCAGTGACACCATTTCAGTCCCCGTGCTTTCAGTGCCCAGTGACAAGCAGAGAAGAGCCTAGGGGAAAAACTCAGACTGAGATTGTCCTCAGTGATAAACTGTCTGTTGTCACCTAAGAGGACAACATCACCTGGATTTTGTAGCTGGTACAGGGAGATAATAAAGTAATGCCTTATCAGGTGTCTGAGTCAGGAACCTGAGTTCCTTTGGATGCTTCCCTAGGCAAGGGAAGACTACACAAACCCAAACTCTCCTCTACAGCAAATCCTCCTGCACTGTCATTCCTGGAATCCTTCCACAGGGAATTTCCTTCCTTTCCTTTTCCTTTGAGGGCAGAATTCAGTGCTGAGTGATTTGATCAGACTGTGATTGCTTTTGTTAAGTGTGAGCAATCTGTGTTCACTCCCACTCAGACCTGCTTGGCATGTTGGCTAAGCTGCACGTGGTGCCCCGTTTTCCCCTCAATTCTAAAATATTCAGGTATCATTTCTGGTGAACAACAGCACTGTGGGGACTTTTTAGGGAGACCCCAATCCTTATGGCAACTGGGCTTAAAATTATGTATAGGTGCAAATTCCCTGCTGAAAGAATGCATCAGTCTTGTGTTACAAACAGCCCAAACATAAACAGATTTTACTGTTATTGCTTTAGATAAAATCTTTCACCCCTTCCAAGGTTTTATATCATTTCACACTTATAGGAAAAAGTCCCAAAAGCTTTTCAAATGGGATTCAGCCCCAGCTGCTCTATCATAAATCTAGAGAATTAAAACGTGCAGTGAGACAGTTTGGCTAAACAACATCTTAATTTCCTTCACGTGAAGCAGCTTGTATAAACAGGAACAGCAGCAGGGATGGGAGCTTGCTCAGGACATGGAAATGGAGAGAAAGGGAGAGCAAAGCACGAGGAAAAGCAGCGCTGGAGGAGGCTGAAGGGGAACATGGGGGAGCCAAGGAGAATTAACAAAGCCTTTGGAGTCAGCACGGGAGGGAAGGATAGAGGGAAGGATAGAGGGAGGGAAGGGGAACATTCACATCAGCCATACGTGGGGAGATCACCAGTTCCTGGTTATGAAAAGCCCCACTGGAGATCCCACTGCCAGTGGGGAGACAGAGCAGCATAACCTGGCATCACCTGTGGCACTGGGAAGAATTTAGATTTTGCAA
Source organism: Pycnonotus jocosus (assembly GCA_013400435.1). Classification (NCBI taxonomy): domain Eukaryota; kingdom Metazoa; phylum Chordata; class Aves; order Passeriformes; family Pycnonotidae; genus Pycnonotus; species Pycnonotus jocosus. The sequence goes on from VWYP01031372.1 coordinate 26,781, forward strand.
TCTGAGAACAAATTTAGCAATTACCTTGCAGTCTTCCCAGATCAATCCCTCCACGATTTAAACGATTCTCTCCCAGAATTCTGGTGGAATTCCTCAATTTCTGACTGGACCCATGCAGGCATGCTGCCAGCCCAGGGTGGGTACTGGGTGTGACTGTCAGTGTAGTGCAGATTTTAGCAGCCACCAATGAGCTTTCCATGAACAGCAAATTCAGGATTAATACCAACCCCAAATGTAACATGTACACACACAGCATGCAAACTGTTCCTCACTCTTGTACAATCAGCTAAGCTGGCAACTGGCCATTCTTATACAAATACTGAGTACCAGAAGAAAGAAAAAGAATCAAGAATCATACAGGTCTTACTTCTCACTCAATTAATCAGAACCATATAACAAAGATATTGTGGTTCATTACAGGGAACAAAAACGTTATTCCTGATAGAAAACATGTTTTCTCATGATACCAGCAAGCAGATGGCAGCTAAACAATGAACTGTCGGGGAAAACTGGGAAGAGTTTTCCTTCCTCCAGCTAACATGGGCATTAGGTTTGCACTGCCAAGGTGCTTTATGCTGCCTCTCTGTCCCACAGAGCACAGCCCCAGGGCTGGGAGGGAGCAGCTCTACTCTCAGCTGGACTCTGTTCCTAACAGCAACAGCTCTTTGTGACCCAACATGAGACTGGAGCTATTCCACAGCCACCCAGCCTGGGAGGCCTTGGGATGCAGGGCTCTGCAGCTGCACTCACTCTTCCAAGGGACACTTTCTTGGAGCTTAGAAAGTCAGTTTTATTTTAGCATCTGCATGAAGTTCTTCCCTGTCAGATCAAAAGCAGTGATTGTATCAGCCTGTGCAGGTACAATTCCAGGATTGTTCCTGCTCTCAGTTTTAGATCTGGCATTTATATCCCAGCACTGCCATACCTGGTGCACACGGCTGCAAGCTGAGAAGTCAATTGTGTGTTTTCCTTCTCCACAATGTCTCAAAGGCTTGGGAACAGAATGTCTCGCTCCTGCCGAAACACACTCCACTCTTTAGCACCACTTTATGGGCCTCTACCTTCCTCTGTCAGCTCATGAAAGTGTCTGCCAAGTTCTGCTTTTGGGAGGGGGCTGGAACAGCCGCAGGGGATGGCCCTGCTTTCCCTGAGGCAGAGCTCAGCCAGGGCACAGCAGTGAGTGTTGGCAGGAAATTGGGAATCCACAGCCACAGGAGCCACCCTTGTCTGGCAGCACCGACAAACACTGGGAACAGCTGGGGGCATTAAAGACCGAGTGAGTATGGCCACAGCACCCCCTGTGTGCATGTGCCATCAGGAATAATGGGATATGCAGGTTTGCACTGACCCCTTCCCTCTCCAAACTCCTGCTATTCCACAGCCAAGCCCCACTAGAGTAATTTCCAAGCTGGGCAAGGGCAGCAGGAAAGGCCGAAGTGTGGAGCCCTTGAGTCTGATCTTTCATTCAGCTGCAGGGTGAGCAGAAAGAGGTGTGAGCCTGCTGAAAGCTGCAGTGTGGTGTGGCACTGGGGGCAGGAACCGCAATAGCAACACCAATAACAGAGCTGAGAGCACAGAGAAATGGCCTAATTCGATCCCAGAATTACTGTGCAGGACCCCAGGGTTAACGTGACCCCAGCCAGGATGAGCTGTGTCTCTGCCTTTCGTCCCAGGCAAGGCACTCACGTGTCTGCAGCTCAAGTTCCCTCTTTCTCACAGAGCTCTTTTGGACCCCTCTCACCTGCCCCCACTGCACTTTTCTCTCCTGATTGTTCTTAGAAGTGCTGCAAGCTGACCTGGTGAGATTTCTGGCAGCCTGAGCTCAGCCTGGCTGTTAGGGCACTGTGGATTTGTGGAACCAAGTCTCTATTGCACCTCTGGGCTTTGCTACTGTCCCAGAGCAGAAATACAGGCTCATTCCTGACTTTTCCCACTGTCTCCACTACTTCCCCACAGCAACCACAAGCTGCAGAGCCAACTCCTAAGAAAGGCTGCTTTAAGATAAAACAAAATAAAAGACTCCCTCCTTTTAAAACAGAAGCACGAGGCCCCAAGCAAAAACATGCACACAATTAAATTGATTTGTGCATGGAATGTGGTGAGCACATGAAAATGCAGCATATTTCTGTGCTGCCTTGGGCTTCTGACTTTATGGAAATTCACTCCAATATATTAAACCCTATTTGTCTTTTGAAAAACAAACCCCCATTATTAACTAAAAAGCTCAAACAAATAAATATGATTGTCCCATTCTAGCTGGATTGCCTATTTAAAAAAAAAAAACCAAACCAAACTCAAACTAACCATTCATATCCATTTGATTAATATAACTATCTTTTCAGCAGAAAAAAGGAAAAAGACAATGGCAGAGTCTCTTATGTTGACATACACATTAATCAGCAAGTCACCAAGCAAAGTTCGTGATCCAGACAGGCTTCTGCTTTCCAGACCAAACCAAGCACAAAATAGTGACCCATACTGAGTGAGAAAATCTCACCCCTGGGCTGAATTAATTCCAAAATGACTATTAGTAGGTTGGTTCTTAAAATTAACAAAGTAGACATTCTGATGGAACAAGATATTTCCACATGAGAATCTGGGAAAGTCTCTTTCCTCAGGGGTCAGTCCCTGTAACTTCACACAGTTGTGCTTCAGGGATGTATTTTGTGGGCAGATTGGTTCTACCAGACCAACAACTGCTGTTTCAAAAAAGAGTAATGAAACTCTCAAAACTGAAGGAGTGGGGGACTAACACAGACAAAATCCTGCAACCCACAGGATTTTTGAAGCATTGGATCATGGTTCATTCTCCCACCCCTTCTGACTGCAAAGGAGATTTATCACTGACCTTGGCAGGTTCTGAACACTCAGGACTATGAACCCTGAAAGGTTCACTCACAGAACTTCTCAGGCCACTCCTCACTTTAGTTATGAAGGATTTATCAAAGCACACACTTCTGTGGAAATGTTGCATCTGATAACTGGTACTGATCCTATTTTATACCTCATCCACCTGAGCAGTTTCTTTTCAATTTCCGTGTATAATCAGGTGTAAGAAAACACCTGTTTTACTGAGTCAGGCAGTGGCATGACAGAATGTGACCCACATCACATATTTGCTGAGAGGATTATAGCACTGATGTGTCCTTATGTAAGGAGGGGACCAAACCCTTTTCCTGCTATGATGGTGTTTACTGAGACCAACCCACAAAGAACAGATGAATTACAAGATCATCGGAATTAACTCCTGAAAAACAGTGATGAGATTCAAATCGAACACTGTTAAACATAAATTAGAGCAGAGTGAAATAGGAATATTGAATTAGCAGCAAGATTCTTGGGGTTATTTAATACACTCAGTGAAAGTTGTAAGTTGTGATATGATATTTAATTGAAATATATTTCTGTCATCTGGACACAGTAAAAAGTTGTCAATGTTTTGTTTGACAGGGATAAAGTGTGTGTTTGGTGATAGCTCAAGGAAATGAACACCTGCATGTCAGAGTTGTGAACACCTCCATCCAAGATGAAATTGTGCTAGCAGCCCCTACCCCAGGCCTATCAGGAAAGGTGTTGATCCATCCCAGGCCCATCAGGACAAGTGTTCAGAGATTCTGCCCCACTGGGGCTTTGCTGGCCACAGCAGCTCAGAATAAGACATCCAGGCACACATTTCCTTCCAGCTGGAGATGTTTTGCAGTCTGTCCCAGCTCAGTCCAGGACACAACAGCTGTGTGGTCCACAGATGGCCACCAGTGACACCCCTGTGGGTGTTCATGGTCAGGTGATAAAACCGATCCAGCTCCCATGGAGCTCAACCCCCTCACAGGGAAGAAGACTGACAAAGACTTAGGTTTCAAATATTAAAAGCACAAAACCATCACAGTGAGCCGATATTTCAGTGCCAATTCAGTGCAAATGCTGGCATAGGAAGTGCTCAGGAGACCTTCCAGCATGGATACTCTGGGTGCTGCAGCACCCTCCCAGCTCCTGGGGAGAGAGCCAAGGTGAGCAGCAGTGCGGGATGAACCCAGCAGTTCCCCCTCACCCAGGGAGCACCGAGAGCTCCGGGTGTGCAGGAGCACAGAGCAGAGGAGCCCGGGCTCAGCCTGGGCACCACAGGCAGGGCAGAGCTTTGGTCCCTGTGTCCCTGCTGTCCCCGGGCAGCAGCGCCCCTGCACCAGCTGCAGCTGCTCTCTGCTGCACAGGGAGGGAATAAGGTTTCCTTATTGCTCAACAAAAGCTGCTCTGTTGGGACGCTGTGGTTGGGGTTTGTGGTGCTCCTGCTGCCAAACACCTGCATTTATTCAGACACAAGTGCAAAAGAATCATCGTTTGTGATTTGTGTTTCTGTTGTCAGACACCACCCCCAAGAAGGCATCCAGAGCAAACTGCCTGGAAACTCTGCCCCGACGCTGCGTTTTGGTGTCTTCACACCCTGCACTCCAAGAGTGAGTAAGTGATAACAACAGCAGCCCCTTGAGCTCAGTGTTGGGCAATTCTGCATTAAAAAATGTACTGCAGAATGTTTGGGGGATAATCAGACCCTTTATTCAGTTCTGCTATTTCTTTTGTATTTTTAATGTCAGTTCTGACTTACTTCCTTTTATCTGTATAGTGAGCTTTTCCCCTTGGTTCTATTTGAAGTGGTGTATTCTATTTATTAATTTTATTATTATTACAGATAGCATAATCAATATGTGTAGCTTAAGAAGGACTTCATCTGACTTGCTCTGTTTAGGCTGAAGTTATCTTATCTGCTGAGAAACTACCAGGAGACTTTTCAGAGTGCAGAGCTGTGCCCTGTGCCCGCAGAGCAGCCAGCTGTAATCACCAGCTTCCTTACGATGCCAGATCTGCATACAAAAACTCAGCAGTGCCTTCTCAAGGTCTTACCCACCAAAACATTGTCTTGGTTGTGGCAGTGGAGGCTGAGCTCACTGGGAAGGCTGGACCCTGAGCTTCTCTTTCCTGCAGAAATGCTGGGATGGCAGCTGTGCTGTCACCCTGTCCTTCAGCTCTGGAAATCCCGCACAAGCTGTGCCACGGCACTGACACCCAACACGGAATACACAGAGCCAGGGGGATAAAGCTGACACTAGAACAGCTCTTTAACAGCCCTGGTGGCCCTGGGCAGTGGCCACTGGCCATGGCACGGTGGCACACAGATGTGTGGTACCTGCCAGGTGTGCCACAGCCACAGGGGTGCTCATAGCAAGAAGCCACAGCACATAAACAGATACAACTGAGAGAGCTGGCGAGAGCTACTCCACTCAGTCACTCTGTTCCTACAGCACATGAAATCAGGAGTAACTCCAACAAGGAATGCAGCTGTGTTAGATTAGCCCTAAAAGGATTCTCTTACAAAGGCACTGGCAGAGCGATTTCATCACTACCATGAACCAAATTTGTATGATCAAGCCCAGGGCTATTAATCTGGATTTATGACTCTGCTACCAACTCCATAAACCATCTACAAGCACTTGAGTGGCTGGACTAAAGTCAGCTGTGTGGGAAAGAATGTGAGTCTGTCAGTTCAATGAAAGCACGTCCACCTTGCACTGATCCTGAATCTGACTGCAGAGAACTGACTGGAGCTGGGCTCAGGACACACACACAGCACATGGTACAGTTCCAACTGGATTTTGGAAACTGGGTGACTCAGCTATTTCTCTTCTGATTTTTTTCATCTCTTCAGAGTTTTCTTGGCTCTCCTCAGGAGCTGATTTTACCCATCCTTCCCACAGAACCTGCAGACTGATCCCACCTTCACTTTACACCAGCATTTTATTCAGCTGGCACAGTCCACTGCCCAGGAAATCCCAGAGCAGTTTGCCCTTAAGAATCCTGTCTCCTGCCTGAAAGATCAGGCTGCTGTGGATGTCTGACAGCTTTTATTCTCTGTGTTATCAGGACAAACCTAGCCCTGCTCCTCTCCAGAGGGCTCTGGGCTCCACGGATGCTGCCAGCACTGGCTATCACGACTGGAATTGTTCTCTGTGAACATTGTACTGCACCAGAATTTTGGTTAACCTCTGTAAAACATAGTCAGTATTTCTTTCCTTCCCTCACCGTGTCCTAAAATAACACTTTTTATGCCCCATCCCTGTCATTCTGGGGAAAAGTGTGTATGGAAAATTATGATGTTGGGAACATGTATTTAAACAGCTGCCAAAAGTACACAATTTTAAAATAGTAAGAGCAAAGCAGAGCACTGTGGGGTCTGGCTAGAAGAAATCTTCACTCCAAAAGGCTTATTTCATATACACAATAATTTCCCCAAATAAATAATGCCATAATGCTAATAATGTTTATGGGCTGAGACGGATCTCTTCTGAATGCCGACACAAAATTTAAATTAACTGACAAGAGGCATAATTTACCTTGAGTTCTCTTCATTAGGCACCACTGGCAGCTTCTCCTGAACTAGGAGGAATAACAATTAACTTTAGATGGAACTATGAAATCAAAATTACAGTTGCTAAACCTAAGAAGAGTAAGGAGAAGATTCTATTATAATAAGACATATTCAAATTACATACACAACACCTTTAATTTGGGAGAGTGGGCTCGTTAGGAATGACAGAAATGCAGATAGAGTGTGAAGTTTAGTATTTCTGTATATTCCTCAAACAAGCAACATGAGACTGCACCTTGTATTCTCTCAGGGTTTATATACTGCAAATCCTAAGCAGCCTCTCAGCTGTTAGATACAGGTACCACTTATCACACATTCTGCTGGTTCTATTTCCACCCTACACCTTCCAAAGGTCACTGCAGAGGACACAGGAACTGAGCCTGAAACTCCAAGAGAGTCCCAGCTTCTTCAGTTTCTCACTCTTCCCTCTCTTGAGGACTTCAGATACATCGGGGTGAACTCCTCAGTTTGTGTTACTTGACTTCTTTCAGCTGGGGAGCTGCATGACACCCCTCCTGCCCCAAAGCACCCTCCTGCTTCAACATTTATTAGGATTTGATTCAGAGATGAAGTTCTCACAAGTGGGACACGCTTTGAGGCCATGCCTTCCATGGGCCTCACCCCAGACATGCTCTGAAGCATTGAGGGGCCTGGGGCACTTCATGTCCCTCCTTGTGAAGTGACTTGGAATGTTACCACCCAAGGGTGTCCTCTAACTGACTGTGGTATTCCTATGGCAGTGCTCCATGTTCCAGAGCATCCCTTTAATCCCTGGCATTGTTCTCAGACAATTTCAAATCTCTTCCATTTACATTCAGACAATGACATGTCACTGTTCCCTCACATATGGTCAGCTCACATTGAGTTATGAGATTTCATTTCTGCAGCTCACACAGGAAGTGGAATAAATGAAATAAAAATTCCTGGTAAGAACGGCAGTTGACTGATACAGAACCAGGCCCTCATAAAACCCATTATTCTGGTGCAGTTAAGGGGAGGAAAGAATTTATAAGACAGACTAGATTTTTTCCAAAAGCATGTAAATAACTTATGAATTCAAGTTCTAATTAAAAGCAGGTGGGACCTGTACTATAAATGGCTGCAGCTCTAGAAAACTCAAATGCTCACTGAACATACCTTGGTAGGTAACCACAAAGAATTCTTCTTTAGAAAATACAAAATCCAGAATTGTTTTGGCAGACGATAATTCTAGCATGTAAAATTGCATCATCTTAAACACCACCTGGAAACAAATGGTGGAAGTATGTGTTGTGTTAGAAACTGCTGTAACATTTCAAACATTCTTGTCCTGCTTCTTTTCACTGTAAACCAGCAAAGAGCCCAAGTGAGAACATCTGGGACCAACACAGAGCATGGCAGAAACACAGGCAGGGAGACTCAGAGGAGTTTCAGACACGTCACACTCAACAGGAGGCCAGCACAGTGAAGCCTACCATGGGCAATGTTTTCACCCTTAGAAATGCTGTATTTTCAGTATTTCTGGGCACTCAGCCTCCAGGGAGCCATGGGGTATCTCTGCCCACCTCCCCCATGCTCAGTGTCTGGGGGCTCAGCTCATGCCCTGTTTGCTGCCAGTGCCCTTCCCAATTCCACAGGGGTTACAGTGGGGAGAGGCTTTTCTGCCAAGAGGGAAAGATCAGCCTTTCCAAACAAAGGATAACTGTGACTCCATTTCCAAAAGCTCCCTCTGCTGCCATCCTTTATCTTCCTCGGGCTGTCCCCCAGGAAGGCTGCTAATGTTTGAAAGGGGGATGTGCCAGGAGCTCCTTTTAACCCCGGATTTTTAAGTTTTTCCCCAAGATTGTCTGATTAGCCCAGGGAAGCTGTGGTTTCACAGCAGGGTGTTCATCAGTGTGCCATGGAAGCAGAGACACGGGCCCAGAGCAGGTCAGAACTCAACCAAAGGCAGAGGCAACTACAGCTGTCACCAAAGCAGATGTTGTGACTGACAGTTTCTGGGAGGTTTGAGCTGTAATAAACACATTCATTAACTTTAACATTAACTTTCCTCTAGCAAAACCAGGGCATGGAGAGGCAGTGGTGTCACCTCCTCAGGTGCTTCTTTATTCAATCCCCTGGCAGCCAAACCCTTTAAATTCAGCAAGTCCAGCCAGGTAAACCTTAGAACTTCAGAAAAAGCTTCTTCAGAACTTTTGAAATTTCAGAGGTTCTGAATCTTCTGAGTTTGAGCTCAGGGAAAAGGAAAGCCACCACTGACTGACCCCTGCTCCCCAGCCCTACCATCAGTACAGAAATGTCACATTACCTGGGTCTGTATTCCCTCTTTGCCATGTTCTAAACTTTCTGTCTATCTCAGCTCAAACAAAAGAACTTCAGGTGCATCTTATTTTATTAAGGCTGATACAGAAAGAAAATTATTATTATGTTGGGCAATCTTATTGTGCTTCTCCACCACAAGATGAGAAGAAAATTAATAATAAAGTATCACTTATAAGTATCTTTATAATAACTAAAGCTGGGAACTCTGAATGCATCTTGACAAAGCTGTGAACATCTCGATAGATACAAAATTCTAATCTCCTAAAATGCTGCAAGCAGAATGGTTCATTTGTAAATCCTCCAAAAATTTGGATTATTCCCTCTAATCTTCACTAAATCATATAAAAGATAATGAAAAACTATTTCGTTTTAATCACTCTTAGCAAAATCATCTGAGAAATCTCATCCCTTAATCGCCTCATAAGTGCCATCAAGACAACTGCATCAGCAAAGATTTTGTTAGTGGCCAGGGGGAAGCAGCAGCCAAGTCACCACGATTATGGAATGTTTCAGTGCTTGTCTGACACTAGCAAGGGCTTTCCAGGGAGTACAAGCTCATCAGAAAAAATCACATTCCAGTCTTGTCTCACACACACTTCCAATTTTAATCTCATTCTGCCCAGTCATCTTATGAAAGATACACTGCATTTTCATTTATCAGCCCAGCAGTGTTAAAGGCTTCTTAAGAAGCCAATATCAGACACAGTATAAAAAAGCAACCTGTGAGATAAAAGGTAAAATACCTTTTCTTTATTGCTACCATATCAACTATGAAGATTATCCAGGATATCTGACATTAGGTTATCCAAGATGCAGCAGGGTGTTCCAGGAGGGTTTCAGAACACAGAGTACACAAGACCTGGGAAGATGTAGGAATAAATATAAACACTCTTGTGAATTTTGTTTTGGCTCAGTCATCAGAGCAAAACATTATTTACACAGTAAAAGCAGAAGCTCCTATCTGTAAACAAAAACTAATAATCAGGGTGATAATATATGCTGAGGGCAGGAGATTTTTGTCTCAGGTAAACCCAATGAAACTCATGAACATGAGAGCAGCCAGTCAGTGAAGAAGGAGGAACAGTGTCACCCATCACACTGTGAACTGTGCCCAAAGCTAAAGAACACTTGTAAATGATGCATAAGCAAAGTATTTACCTAAAACTGTCAAGAAAAGCTTGAATAAAATATAAGGTCAAAAAAATCTCTCTGTGAAGAAATTGTGAACTGTAAATGGGAAGAGTTGAAATCTCACAGTGTAAGCAGTCAGTTGATGCTTTATTTGGGATGTAAAAGGGCACAGGATGGGGCTCCCTCTGTGCAGATACCCCAGGGAAACACTGCTCCAGGAGCTCAGGGGAGGAGCTGAAGGCACAGATGTGGAAATTCCTCCTCTATCGCACACCAGGAGCTCAGGTGAGCAGGAGGAGCAGGCACAGATGTGGAAATTCCTCCTCACTCTCACACCAGGAGCTCAGGTGAGCAGCAGGAGGAGGCACAGATGTGGAAATTCATCCTCTATCTCACACCGAGATCTCAGGTGAGCAGGAGGAGCTGAAGGCACAGATGTGGAAATTCCTCCTCTATCGCACACTGAGATATCAGGTGAGCAGGAGGAGCAGGCACAGATGTGGAAATTCCTCCTCTATCTCACACCACAAGCTCAGGTGAGCAGGAGCAGCTGAAGGTACAGATGTGGAAATTCCTCCTCTATCTCACACCAGGAGCTCAGGTGAGCAGGAGGAGCAGGCACAGATGTGGAAATTCCTCCTCTATCGCACACTGAGATATCAGGTGAGCAGGAGCTGAAGGCACAGATGTGGAAATTCCTCCTCTATCTCACACCAGGAGCTCAGGTGAGCAGGAGGAGCAGGCACAGATGTGGAAATTCCTCCTGAGCAGGAGGAGCTGAAGGCACAGATGTGGAAATTCCTCTCTCAGCTGACCACAAGGCACAGCCTGGGCCAATGGCCTCGGAGGCAGTGCCCTGCACTACAGGACAGGTGGATTTTACCCTGCTGGGGCCAAAGCCCAGACAAAGGCCAGCGAGGCAGTGCCTGAGCTGGAGTGCCACCAGCAGGGCTCTGCCTTCCAGCAGGACACGCTCCCTAAGGAGCTGCCCCTGACAGGATGCACAGGAGATACCCCCAAAGGCCAAAGGGGATTTCTACAAGGGGAGACTTCAGAGCATGCCCAGTGCTGTAAGATCACACACAAGATAAAGAGAGCAGAAGTGAGACAAGCTCAGTGCACTGTCTGGGGGTGTGGAGGATTTTATAGCTGTTGTTTTGCACCATTCACTCACCTAAATCAAGAACAGCAGTGATAGAAATAATTCTTTTAAGTATGAAAATAAGGAAAATAATTTCTGAGTATTTTCCAGAGGAAGTCTTGCTGGACTGAAGGTCAAACTGTAACTACAACAGTAGTGGAAGACAAGAAAAACTTAAAAGTCTATGAAAACATGCGGAAATTACATCAATGCATGACTTTATTTCATAAGAATCCTCACAGAATAAATACCACTATTTGCAGTCCTCAGAAATGAAGAATGCGTGTCACAATTTTCACACAAAGAAATTTAACCAAGTGTATTTTCTGGGCCTTTGCTCATGGTAGGTGAGTGCTATTATCCCCTACAAAAATAAACAGCAGGATTTGCTCTTCCACAGGAGCTCTGCTCGCAGGCCCAGTGCCCACCATGGTGTCCCCCATCAGTGAGGAGGCAGAGCTGAAGCAGTTCAGCTGTTTCCTCATGGGCACGTTGTTGAATTTGCCCGTGGCATTGCCAGGGCTGTCTCTGAGCAGAGGGAGAAGCCCCACCCCAGGCAGAGCTCCCGGGAGCCCCTCCTGATCCCCGGGCTGCTCCACAGCTGGGGCTGGATCCTTCTGCTCCACAGCTGGCCTCGCACTGTTGGTGCCACCTGCTCGGAATTCTTCAGCTCTTGTTATCTCTGCAGCAGCTCACGGCCTTTCCTAAAGCTAGCTCACTGCAGAAAGAGGAAGGGACACTTTGTGCTTGATGTTTAAAGTGCATGTTGTTTTCCAGGAGCTCTTCAGATTGATGGTTTTGATCATATTTTAAGAGCTCACAGTGTGACACATTGAACTGTGGGTTCCTGCTGCTGCTGTCACTCCCAGAAACCCAAACTGTGCTTCAAGCCGGAGAGCAGGGGTATAAATCCAGTGTAATGCCAGGGACATTGATGGAATTACTCTGCCCACAGGTGACAGAATTACTCTGAGGTTGTGGAAGAACAGCAATAAAAGTTCACTGCAGCTCTTGATGTACATAAAACCCAAACTACGAAGCCCAAGGAAGACTCCAGCACTTCTCTTTTATCCCACTCCTCTCAAGGTCAGCATTTTTAGAAGCACATGTTCTTAGTGCTCAGGATACCATCAGTGAAGTTATGCTGTAATAGGTACAGGAACAGCTGAATTTATAGTCTTGTATTTAAACAAGACTTAAACTCACTGTAACTTCAAAACTTTTCACAGGAGCAAATCAATTTGACATGAACAAGTGCCCTTGGGTTGCTGCAGTCAGGAGATATGGGCATGGGCCCAAACCACTCTGAGAGATCCTGATACACATTACACTTACAAATCTTAATTTGAGTTTAGAGCCCAATTTCACAAGTCAAACCCATTGCTGATCCAAACCCAGACCTGGATAGTCAAATTTCCAGAAAGTTCTACATTCCCTTTGCTGCACAGGTAAGCAGAGTAGGGTTTATTGCCCTGGTCTTTTTTCAGGGTAATTATTGAACAGACAGAAGAAAGTTAATTATGGTTTGGGTTTCTTTGACCTGGAAGGAAAAACAACAATTTTGTGCTACTATGAGAAAACTGCCCAGTTGTTTTCTGCCTTTTCTTATCCTCCACCCTGGCCAAGCTCAAAGCACCGAGACATGGGGTGGGGGGAGGAAGGTATTTTTAGGTTAGATGTAATTTTCCCTTTCTCTCTGGAAAGTAAACAACAGAAATTTGTGCTTGTCTCAGTCGTGAGTAAAAAATAAACCACAACTTCATAAAAAAATCACCTGGCATTTAACAGACACTGATCTCCCCAAAACACACAGAAAATGTGATGCCACAGAACCTTATAAATGGCAAACAGGTAGGATGGAGGAAAGCAAAGTCTTCATAATTTTTTAAACACAATTACATATTCCAAGATCAGAAAGCAGCAGTAGTCACATATACCTACAGTAGAATGCATACACAGAGCCTGGCTAATGTGTGTTTTAATATTCATGTCCTATCAAATATGTAAACATAAATTCTCAGAGAAAACACACATCATACGCTCTAAGCCAGACATGTGTTACTAAGATAATACTGAACATCTATTTCTGCATTTCAAATTATAAAATCTTTGAAAATTCTCCTTGCTCTTTACAAAGCAAGTAGCTTTCTACTTCTCATCCCTCAGTTCTATGTGTATTTCGAGACATCCTAGTTCCTAGTTCTCTGCCAAAATCAGTGGTGTCTTTAAACTTCTTAAGGAATGTAATAGGTCTGGAAACTCTTAGTAGGCTACTAAATCCCCCTGTAAATCCTGGCAAATTCCCAGACTGCCCATTCTCACAGGGATACATGGCCTAATTTACAAACCCATTAAACACTGTGAGTTCAAGGGTCTGCTTTAACCCTGCAATTATTTGATCCTCCTCACAGTAAAAGCTCCAGTGAAACAGAGACAGGCAAAACAGAGCCAACAGGAGAGGCAGGAGCAGGATCAGAGAGTAGGCAAACTGAAATCTTGAAGTGAAGGGCAGTGCAAGACTAAACAGGGGGGAAAAAATAACCCTCTGGAAAGGGGAGGACTTTCAGCTCCAGGGGCAGAGACCACTGCTGGCATCGTGTGAGGGCTGCCCAGCCAGGGCAGGGAGGTGCTGAGCTGTGCCAGGGCCCCTCTCTGGTACCGAGGGAATGGGAGCAGCTCTCTGTGGCCTGGCAGGGAGCAGGGATCCCTGTGGGGCTGCACCTGGCACAGGGGTGCAGCAGAATGCAGAGCAGGCATTTGTTTAATGCAGGAGTTTAACTGTGGGGATGCTCAGATGTGCAGCTGAACACACGAGGCACAAGCACCCGCCCAAGGGGGGGCATTTCCCAGGGCACAGCCACATCCTGGCTCTTGGTGTCACCCATGGAGTTTCCAGGAGCTTTGACACAGGCCCAAGGGAAGGGAGGACAAGTTCCCACTCAGACAAACAATAGGGATTTGTTTTCCCATTTTCATATTCACACATACAGCACATTTACCCTTTTGTATTTCAAGACAGAAAATAATGTGAACCATTAGGAAAACGTCCTGGTTTTCTCTCCCAGATCTACTATCTCAGCGTGGCCTAAGAAGGATGGCTTGGATCAGGACAACTCTCCCAGTATTTGACAGTCCAGAGTCAGCACTTTTTGCTCCCCATTTTCCATACTGTACTTGTGCCATACATGCCTTGTACTTTGTCATTTGAGATTAAAAAAGACCAGAAATAGACATTAAAGTCATGGACTTGATTCAAATGATCTCATGGACAGGGCTGTGGAGCCAGCTAATCTGTGACATTGAAACACAACCTATTTTTTTTTTTTTGCTGACTATTTGCTTATGTCATTTGGGTGGTAAAAAGAAACTCTTATCCAGGGTGCCAGCAGCGAGAAAGGACAGAAAAATGGGACTTATTTGCCACCAGGCCAGGCAAGGTGCCACTACCCACCCTTTGTCAAGTTATGGCCAATTGTTTTCAGTGACCTAGACATTAGTAACGAGTATTTTTAATCTGTCATCCTAAATTTAAACATTTCTTTCCTCTCTCTTGAATACCTCCCAGCCTTAACAATCTTCTTTACTGTAAGTGTACTGCAGACTCCAGCAGACACAGCCTGTGGTGCTGAGTGTGTTTATCAGCCCTGCAGTCCATCAGGGGCTGCCTCTTGTACCAGACTGTGACACTGAAACAGGGATAACCTGAGCAGTGGCTGTACCAGGCTGGATGTTCCTGCAGCCTGCTGAGAAAACACATCCTTCAGGACCTGTCCTTCAAAGAGTTCCTCTCTCTGCTGCACTGGGATGAGCTGCACGTCCCTGGCCCTCAGCACCACCCGCCAGGGCACACCAACATGTGGGCACTGCGAGGTGCAGCATTCCCAAAGGCTCCTGGGTGGGCTGAGGGGGTCCAGCCCCCTCGCAGCCCCTCAGCCCCCACCTCAGGCACCCCATGTTTTGGAATCCCAGCTGTGTTGGATTCCCAGGGCTTTGGAAGCTCTGTTATGGCTCTGTTGAGCTGCAGAGCCCCGGTGCCACAGCCCCAGTGCTGCTGGAGCCCCAGAGCAGAGTGTGCCTGGAAACACTGCAGGGTGTTCACTCCTCGGATCCTGTGTGTCCCTGGCAGCTCCTGCTCCAGTTTTTGCTGGAGAAAAGGTCTCTCTGTGCTTGTGCTCTTTTCCCCCCAAAGCTGTGGTTTTAAAGCAAACCAGGAAAGTGTGACTAAGCCTTCACAACTGTATTAGCACTGCACAGGAAACCTGTGGTTAATGGAGCTCAATTCTCGCCTCTTTTTTTCTTCGGTGTTTACACTGTTATCAGTTTTCACTGTGCCATCTGCATATGGCACATGCAGTTTTACATCCCCTGTATTTACCCTCTTCTTCCACAGAATCACCCGCTATTGTCCCGGTAACATTTAACACGTGGGGCCTGGTAGGGCAGCAGATTCAGGGCCCCAAAGAGCCCATTAGCCAGAGCTGACTGCAGCAATGTCTGTGGCTCTTAGGCAACAAAACAGCCAAAACCCAACCTAAACCAAACCAAACAAAAAAACCGAAAAACCCCCCAAACAAACAAACAACCCCCCTAAAAAAAACCCCAACCAAAAAACAACAACAAAAAGGAATACAGCTTTTCAGCCTTTTCAGCCAAGTGTTTTATCAGGTTTGCAAACACCTGCAAATTAGGCACTGCAAAGCCTGTCGCCTAACAAAGACAAAGCTTTGCAATACAATACAATTAGACCTGAATAATTTAGGCACTGAAACAAATATTTTGGACCCAGACTGTTTGCTTTCCTGAATGAGAAATCACCCAGGCTTGGATTCATTACAAACCTACTGAGAAACAAAACCCGAACCAAATGAGGAAATATGCAGTGTGGTAAGAGTTTACCACCAAAATTCTCACAGTCCAACTGCACTGAACACGCACGGGGCTAAGGAGGGAAGGCAGGAGGTTCCCCATTTTCCTCTCCTCTAGCAGAGAAGAAATTCTCTCTAATATCCAAACGAAATCTCTCCTGGCAGAACCTGAGGCCATTTCCTCTTGTCCTATCACTTGTTATCTGGGAGAAGAAGAGACCCCACCTCGCCATTGTCTCCCACGGCAAACCTGGCTTCTCTGATTGCCCACAGCAGCATTGATAACATTATTGTTAAGAAGCAGATGCCACTGTTGGCTTGCTGGGAGTTTTCCCCAGCAAAGGCCCAAACAGGAATCTCAGTGCTTGACTCACAGATCACACCTCTCACAGCCTGTGTCACCAGTGTGTGCTCTCTCTTTCCAAGCACGAGGTTCTACAGGAGTGGAAACTCTCTCAGTGCCTGTCAGGTACGTCTTTGGGCTATTTACAGATTGCCAGACGAATTTCCTCCTTTTCTCTCTCTTTGTGGTGAATTAGGCAGTTCTACTTTTTTTTTTTTTTAAATTCACCTAAAATTTTTGAAACAAGTCCTATTTTTGCCGTTGTGGTTCAGTCGGTTTGCACATCACCCCGCGCTTCCCAAGCTTTGTTGCAGTGAAGGCTGTGCAATAGGCACCTGGTTACAAAATCTCATGTATTTTTAATGCCTCCTCCATTCTTACATTGCTTGGTGAAATGTGCTATTGTTTAAGGCATCAGGTAATGGCAGGAGTGACCTGCAGGAGCACATAGCTTGTCCTAGGAACGGAATTGGAACTTTGTAAGAATTACTTCAGGAAAGGGTGAAAATGAGATATTTATAATAAATTGAACACTGATCTTGGAAAGGATATAATCAGCATTTCCCCCACTCCTCTCTGTAAGAAAATGCAGTGTTTTTGCTCTCTAGACCTTTTGAAATTTTTTTCTTGCCCATTTTTGACACTTCTATTGCTTTTTTTAGTGAACAAAACCTCCCTCTTCAGAGGTTCATTTTGCAAAAGTGCTTCATTTATACAGCTAACGCTCATCTTCCCCTCTTCATTGTATCTGCCCTGCAGGTCACTCACTGGGCAGTTCCATAAAGAAGTGGGGATTCAGTTTCCACCTTTCTTGGTAGGAGAAAGTTACCCCTCTCAAGCCGCAGACATTTTAGTGTGTGTAGCTGGTAATAAAAGATTTCAGAAATTCCTGCCATGTCTGCCTCAGAGGTAATAAACCTCTAAAGGAACGCAGCAGAAAGCTGTGTGGTGGCTGGTTTGAGTGAGAGGAATGACGGTAACTCATACCGCTGCCGTTGATGTTTGTCGGTCTCTTAGTAAAAATGAAACTTAATGAAAATGAAACTTTGTAAGAATTAAGCAAATATCTTTTGATACTCAGTTGGCTGAGAAATCTTTTGACAGAGCTCAGAGCCGCCTCTCCGTGCAAGAAGTCACAGCTATCTCCTTCCTGAGGGGAAATCACTCGGTGACTGAGGATGTAAGATCTTGCAGAGCGTATGTGCCTGCATTAATTTGACAAAGGCGATGANTACCCTTGCCCGTGCACCCTCTCCGTCCTTCTCGTGAGCCGCCTGGGGAGCGATGAGCAGGCGGCGCGGGCGGGCAGGTGCAGGGGCCGCTCCATCGGACACGGCGCTCCTC
>VWYP01031372.1:44976-74983 GCA_013400435.1 Pycnonotus jocosus
CCCGGCCCAAGGCGCCTCCCCGGGGGCCGGAGCCGCGCTCGGAGGGCGGCGGGGCTGTGCCGGGCTCCGGAGCTGTGCCGGGCTCCGGGGATGTTCCCGGCTCCGGGGCTGTGCCGGGCTCCGGGGATGTGCCGGGCTCTGGGGATGTTCCCGGCTCCGGAGCTGTGCCGGGCTCCGGGGATGTTCCCGGCTCCGGGGATGTTCCCGGCTCCGGAGCTGTGCGCGGCTCCGGGGATGTGCCCGGCTCCGCGCATCTGTCCGGGCTCCAGGGATATGCCCGGCTCCGGGGCTGTGCCCGGCTCTGAGGATGTTCCGGGCTCCGGGAATGTGCCCGAGCTCCGGGGATGTGCGGGGCTCGGAGGATTTGCCCGGCTCCGGGGCTGTGCCGGGCTCCGGGGCTGTGCGCGGCGGCAGAGGTGCAGCCCCCGCAAGCTGCCCCGCGATGCCCCGTGGCACTGCCCGGCCGGCACGGGACAGGCTGCAAAGTTAATGAAAAATAGTAAAGTATTCCCGTGACGTGCTACAGTTTGTGTGGAGGCGACGCTGGGAACCAAGTAAGCCACAAACCGACTTTAACAAACCCATCCCCAAAACAAAACCCAGTGCTTAAATTAAATCCCTGTGCCATCTAGATCACGATCAGTCGAAACATCTTCAGCTCTCTGTGGTGTCTGAGCTTCAGTAGGCAGAGCAGAGGGCATCACATAAGCACCAGAAGTGTAAGAAAACCACAATACCAAGGCTTGCATCTGCTTAAATTATTCCTGCAGTTTCGCTGTGCTTGCATTAGCACATAAAGCAGCTTCTACCTGGTGGTCGTTGATGCAAATGGGCTCAACTCTCTAAATAACTAGAAGTAAAAATTAGTCAGATGCCTTTAGACACAGGGAGGGCTTCTGCAGGAACAGAAAGATTAGCTCGCTTGGAAAAACTTAGATGACTGCAAAGAACATATTTGCACATGAAAGATGCAGTGTTTCCTGCTGCGCTAAGGAACTGTGTTTTCCGTGCTCAGAGTCACCACCAGAGTCAGGAGATAAGCATCATCGCTTCAATGAGGCTCCAAGTACTTGGAGGATTCTGGAGACTCGGCAATATTCAGTTCATATAAATAACTCTTTTTTGCTGCTTAATATGACTGGAAGTGAGAAGGGGATAATGGTTAATTTGCTTTTTTATTACTTATGACCTTCTAGCTCATAGTTAATGCAGAGCAGATTTCTCACTCCTTTGTACATTTCAGTGGGATTTTAGTCCTCTGTCTCAGAGACCACTGGCTCATTTGACCAAAAACCCTGTTCTTCAGATAAAAGCAGCAGGTCATGAGGCACATGAAATTAGTTGTGATGGTCTCTGTAGGTGCAGAAAGGCAGAGGCTGGGCAGACCGCAGGATTCCAGCCTCCTGAGCCATGGAAGGGCTGCAGTTCTGGCACTGCCAGTCACCTCCTGCAGCTTGATGTCCCAGGAGTAGCGACAGAAGGGCAGACGAGACACGCAGAAATAAAATGTTCTCTCGTTTATGTAGAGGAGCAGTGTGAGAATGTCCAGTGAGCCACTGAGACAGATGCTGGTAAACCCATGGACCATGAAATCTCTCTTTACTTACATCTGTAGCACCGGGTTATTGGACATCTTTAGTTTATTAATACACATACTCTTTAGGGACCTGCTTTTGCAGCAGAGGAGCTGCGTTCTAGGGAAGGGGGACACCAGAGGAAGGAAGAGATTATTGGAAACTAAGGAATGTAAATCAGGCAGAAAAGGAAGGTCCAGTGGAAAAGCAAAGACTGGAGATCTGAGAGATTGCAGCAGTTTGAGGAGAGTTTGAGTTGGAATGAACACAAGCCAGCACTAGAGGTAAGCCAGTTTAAAATAATGTAGATCCAAGTCTTAGACTTGACTGGATGGAGAGCATGAGAAGAGTCCCTCACTGACTTATGGGGAGAGGGAGAGGGTGTAAGGAAGGTTGACCTTTGTGTGAGGGGTCTGGTGAATGTAGTGTTGCCATTATTTATCCCAGTGAATTTCTCATATTCTTTCCCATTGACTGGAAAGGTTGTGTACTGCCTGTGGATGTAAAGAGCCCCAGAAAATGCTGGCAGGGAATTTCACTGTGAATATTGAGAAACACATTGCTGTGTGTGCAGGGATTGGAATCTCAGCTGGTAGAGGAAAATCTGTCCCTGGATAAGTAAGAGCAGGTGAAGGGAAAGCACAGAGCTGCCACGAGCAGCATTGCAAAGGTGGCCCAGTTACCTCTGAAGAGCAGCAGAAAGAGCATCTCCAACCCTACTGCAAGAGCTGCACGAGTGAGTGTGAGCTCGCTGCCAGCAGCATTGCGTGACTCCTGTTTCCAGGGCTCTAACCTCCAAAGACAGGCTGCTCACAGTTCTTTAAAAATTGCTGTGAAGACTCACTGTCTTCACTGTGAGTTTGACAGGCTCCCAGCAGAGCATGATTTTTTTTTTTCTATTTTTAGAGCCAGCTGTAAAGCTGTAGTCAAGAACTGCTTACATAATATTTTAGAAATGACAGCGAAGCACAATGGCATATTTTGACCTTTGGCATTAGATAAGTAATTGGCAGGTTAAGTTAATTTTTATTCAAGCAAAGAGACTTGCTTTTTACTGCTTGTGAACTCCTGTACCTTCACACAAGATTAAACCCCACGGGTACATTTTAAAAATAGGTTTTGGTTTGCTGGCCTTCCTTTTCTGTGTGGTGTGAAGGAAGCTCCTCCACGCAAAGGAACTCCACTCTTCTGCTCTCCATCCATGACACAAAGTGTGTGGTACGTGTGTGTGTGTGTGTGTGTGTGTGCACGGGCCTGGCAGAGGGCAGGATTCTTTACTTCCTGACTGACAGCTCAGTAGTATTACAAATACTTGGAAAACTCACCTAGAAAACACCTTTGTTACTGTGCAATTGAGGAGCTGGTTTCAAGCCTATGACTCAGGGTAAGTGCTCAGTGAACTTTCCTTTTCCATTGCAGACGCTGGGTTATGGGCAAGTCGGAAAGCCAGATGGATATAACTGAAATGAATACTCCCAAACCAAAGAAGAGACTGGGATGGAGTGGCCTGGAGATAGGGCTGGCGGTGGTGGCGGTGCTGCTGGCCATCGTGGCCATCACCATGATCGTCCTGTACGCCACGTACGACGGTGAGTGCCGGGGCTGCCTGCATCCCAAATCCACGGGCACGGGCAGGGGCTGGGGATGCTGGCTGAAATGGAAAGCTGCATCCACACGTCTTGGTGCTGGAAACGCTCAGAAACTGCCTCTTCCCAACTGGGACTCGGTAAATTCGTTTGTTCATGCAAAGTTGTGGTAAACACAAACCATCTGTTTGTTCTGACTTAGGAATACTTCTGTTTGTAATTAATTCTTCAGTAAGCAAAAATCCCAACAAATTACAACATTGCTGAAGAAAACCAAACTCCAGGGCTTCCTTGGTGTTTCTGTGGATGTATGAAAATCCTATTTTTGTCCTTTTTCAGACTGTTGCAGCAAGGACTCTCAGTGAGTGTAGTCATCCTGAGAGGTTTTGTGCTTCAGCAGCCAGAGCAAAGTAATTTAATTCAGGGGAAAATCACTTGATAATTTTTGGAAAAGATAATACAAAGAAGCTAAAATTTCCATCTAGGGTCAAGCTAGAATTTTTCCTTATACTGGGAATTAAGCATTTTGTTTAATTTCGAAGTACTTAATAGTTTTGTTTAAGCTTTTTATTGAAGTGTAGTTCAATTATGGGATAGAAAAATGCCGTTATGAGGGAAAAAAAGTTTTATTTCCACGGTCTCAAAAAGAAGTATTTTCATGTTCCTGAATCCTTTATTTTGTTCAGAAGACTTTGGAGTGAATGTCTCAGAATTTTCATATAATTCCTTGAAAATCCTTTTGTCATTGTAAAGTATTGCTAAATTCAAACTGGCTTTCTAATTCTCTCCAGTCCTTGAGCTATTTTCTCTAAATTGCTTCTTTGTTATAAAAATAGTATTTTGCCCACCTCCAATTGATAGGACATTTTCCTCTGATGACTACAAAAATTCCACATGACGAGTGACTAGCACTGAATGACCCTGAAGGGTTGAAGGTGATGATATTTTTAGAGCCTGATCATATAAATATTCCCTTACTGGGTGTAAGGTGTCCATTCATATTATCTTACTGTACACTGCAATTAAATTGATTGTCAATGGAAATATTTACAGTAGATTTTATTATATTGACCTTGAGTAAAGAGTTAAGAATATGATTGTATTCTCTTTTAGATGGGATTTGCAAGACTCCAGACTGTATCAAATCAGGTAAGAATGAAAATACATTGTTTTAAATTAATTTATGTGTTTTTAAACAAAACTACTACCACGGAATCTGATCTGCTGTCTAACTGCAGACAAGTACAGCACATGGAAGTGTGGGTCTGTTACCCCACATGATTTTCTTAGCATAGAAGTGATTTTCTTCACTTCTACAAAAGTGAACTCTTGTGCTATGATATTGTGGATCTTACAAAGTCATCTCCATGTCCACAAGATTCTGAATGTTATGGTCTGACAAGTTTCCTCATCCCTCAGTGACAATGCAGTTGTTAAAGGATCCCAGGTGCACAGCATCCCATGGGAGGCTCCCCCAAGGTTCTGGTTTGTAGACACATTTTGACTTGCAGATACCCCAGCAGCAGCACAGCAAAGTCATTTATTGGTTTCCTTCCTTCCACGGGACTGGTTTCAGGTCTCATTCCAGCAGCTCAGGTCGTTGCTCACACCTCAGTCGAGTCAGGGAAAGCCCCAGGGCAGCCCCTCATCCCAGGAGCTGCAGATTGTCATCAGCATGGGCCAGACATTAGGTTTATTTCTGGTGGCCATCGCTGTCTTTTCATGCCACTTTCAAGGTGTTCTTCTCCCAGCATGAAAGCTCATGCTGTGGTTTGGAAAATGATCCAATTAGTTCTCTAGCAGATTGTTTTTAATCTCTGATGATGCTCATTTTCAGCTAAATACATATTGCTACAAGGGAGTTCAGACAGACAATGTGATGGTGAATGAACTCCAAAAGGAAAAGCAGGTGAAGTTTGGAGGAATGAGACACAATGTAGCAAGAAGTGCCTAAATTATATAATCAGAACAATTTTGCTCTTTTATGCTTCTGTTAAATGCTTTAACAGCATTTAACCACTGGAAAGGAATAAAGGAAAGATACTGACAGAACTGATTGTTCATTTGAGAGAAGAGCTGCAAATAAATGACCAGAAGAAAAAAAATGTAGTAAAGTAAATAGTGAACAAATAAAGAAGAAAATATGTAATGAGAATTCCCTGGTTATAGCCAGGGTAAAATACCAGTAACTGCATGGCAGTGTTATCCATGGATTTGTGAGACCACCACAGTGTAGCACAGGAAGATACAATGCAATTTGTACTTTTGAGCATTTTTTGGATAAGCTGACACACTCTGATAACTTCTCTGAGCTCAAGGCAGCACAGCCTGATGGAACAGGGGATTTTGATCTCTGTTTCTTACCTAGGTAAGCACATTGTTTTGCTCCTGAATCCTCCCCAGGTCACTGGTTGCTTTGCCAGCTTATATGACTTTATTTGTGAGCTATTAAAACAGCAACTGACAATCAGGAGTACTACAGTAAGATTAATCATTACAAGTAATTGATATGGAGCTCTACATTCTCCAGGCACGTAGGAACTGAGTAAACAAGTGACAGTAGGAACAAAGCCAAACACTGTTTGTCACAGAAACACCAAGCACTAATGAAGAGCTCACTGTGTATCACCTGTATTGGTATAGGTATAAATTAATCTGGATTAGAGATAAAATAACAAAAGATTCATAACATAATCACATTCCTTTCATTATAATATATCTGGGGTATCGGCCAAATAATGAGTGGTTATCTTGGGGCTCAGGTGTGCAAATAACACTCTTGAGGAGAGTATTCTGTCATGCTTAATGTATGTGCTTCACATGCAGCCCTAAATGAAAGACCACAGTTCCCACAGCTGAGCTCCTTCTGGTACTTTTGCAGTATTTAAGCTTTAAGTTCTGATAAAAGTTGGATAGCTAATATTGGCTGGCCTGGACCTTGGAGCAGGAGAGTTCTGAGAGATGATTATTTCTGTGTGACAAAGGAGGCACAGAGGATTGCCCAGGTGCTGACTGCAAGCACAGCAACCTGACTGCACAGTTCAAGCCAGCTTTGGCATTACACTGGTAATGATTTCTCTGATTTAAGCAAGATGTGGATTTCTCGTGGCTTTTGCTGTGAGGTTTTCCCCAAAATGACAAACCAGTGGATAAGAGCCATCTTGTCTTGGTGTCAGAAGATGTTTCTGTCCTACTGTTCCTGTTTGGCAGGGCTGGGAATGAACCAGTCGGGGTGTCCACTCCTGGCTGGGAATGTCTGTGCTGCTGGACTGACACATGCCAAGGTCATCCAAGGGACAGTGATGCCCTTCAGCTGCTGCCCCAGTCTGGCAGGGAGATTCAGAGGGATACTCTTAAAATAGGGGATGTTAGGAGGAGTTACACCTTTCCTCTTTCACAGCAAATAGGTGGAGTTGGGACAGGAATAAACTGCAGCATTCAAAACACTCCCCTTCCCTAAATGAAACAGGGTGAAAAAGACAGAAACCAGCACCAGAGCTTCCACAATCCCAGAGCACTTGGGGCTGCTGCAAGTGTCACACTTGGTAAAAACATGACTGAATTTCCCAATCTCTGGCTGTTGGCATGATCCTGTGTCCCTTCAAATAGAAGCCATTCCCTTCACCCTGAAGCCATTGACTTCAGAAGGGAAACCAGCAGCTAGGAGGCTTTGCATCCATTTCCACAGGGGGTTTTATGCTGCTGAAGCAGTCTGAGGTTGAAAATGCACCTGCCCATGGCTATTTCCATCTTGCAGAATCTGGAACATTGTAAAACCATCAGATGTTGGCCTAGATTGTAACACTCCCAAGCCAACAGAAAAATGGGGGCAGGCTAATCAACACAAACACCACAGACTGTCTCCTTTTCCACCAGCACAAGAGACATGGAAAATATTGAAAGTACTGGAAAAATAACTATAAATATTTGACTTGCCCATGTGGAGGAATGAACACTTGAAATCACAAGCCTCATAATCTACTAAAAATAATGTCAGAAAAATGGGAAGAATATTGAGTATCCTGGGAAATTCAGAGGTATCCCTGCCTCTTGCCTGACTCCTAAGATCTCTCCTTTCTACGAGAGACTCTGTTCTGGCATACTGGTGGTAGAAGCAGTCTGGGTGGAATAGGAATAGGTACAGGGGAAAGCCCACAGGGCTTATGGACAGCTGGGAAGCTGTCATCAAGGAATTGGATTTCACTGAGAATCCCTGTCATGACTGGCCAGTCTTGGACAAGCCACTCCAGAGGGTCAAAGGGATAGCAAGAGGCAGTGTCAGTTCTAGAGTAAAATGTGGAGCAGGTCTGAAAATGAGTGCAGCTTCTGGAAGGCAGCAGTGGAAAAACCTTCCTTGACAAGAACTGAAGTACTCCAACAAAGTCAGTATTTTATTGAAATGGACAGGATTCTGTTGAGTCTAAATCATACTTAATCACCAAAATTACATTATAATGGATACTTAACCTCTGCTAGGTCTTGTGCTTTTAATGTCCCTTTTCACCACATTTCAGTACAAAGAAGGGTAAGTGAAGGGTAACTGAAACATCCTACATTTTATTTAGAAGTGAGTGAGCACTCACAGGGAGCAGGAATATCTGTCAGTTTACCACCAGTAAACACAGCTAACTGGAAAGTATGGCAGTTGTGGTCAGCACAGGAACAGTAATTCCTTGTTCACTGATGGGAACTTGGTTTGGTCTAGAACATTCAAGTAAGCTTGAGCCTATTCTAAATGAAATACCTTTATGACTTTCCTCTTGAGAGGAAACAAGTGTAGTGCTGTGTTTCTGAAGTGTCTCTGTGTGCATGCAGCTGCACGGATCCTGGAGAACATGGACCCCAGTGCCAGGCCCTGCCAGGACTTCTACCAGTACGCCTGTGGGGGGTGGCTCAAGAGGAACGTCATCCCCGAGACCAGCTCCCGTTATAGCAACTTTGACATTTTGAGAGATGAACTAGAAGTTGTTTTAAAAGGTCAGTGGAGTTTGGGGACTAAATAAAGTTTCTTCTTTGCCTTACGTGTTATCCTAACAAGTTGCAGTTTTCTAGCAAAGCTTAAAATACTACCAGATATTTCAGGTTTTTGTGTTTGGTTCAGGACTGTTTGCTTGGAGCAGGCTCTGGCAGTGTACTGCTGTGTCTGGCACTGGAGCAGAGCTCAGCAGACCTGCCCTTGCTGGTATCTGCAGATCAGACCAAGTGCAGTCCCCACCCTGAGCCTGCCCCAGCGACAGCACCAGGCAGGGAAAGGAGGAGGAGGAGGGGAAGGTCTGTCTGTGTCCACATCAGCTGGAATGCTGGAAGCTGCTCTCTGGCAGCCCATGTCCTGCATATCTTGTTCCATCAGAAGTCCCAAAGAGTAGGCAAGCTGTTTTGCTACCTGTCATATCAACAGCATCAAATTGTTCGCCATCTCTTTTTTCAGGTCAAAATAACAGAGTCCAAGAAGTCAGTCTGTACTCATGTAACACTCTCCAGCCCACTCTCTCCAGGCTAAATATCCCTTTTTTTTTTTTTTTCACTTTGCCTATCTCCTGGTTTTGCCAGCTGTGTCTTCACACAATAGCCTGGTTGCTTAAAACCTGTCCCTGAGAAGTCAGAGCATTTGTCTTTCAGCCAGGGTGACCTCCAGAGTATCCAGTGACTCTGTTACATTCCACACTGACACAGACTGCAGCCACTGCAGGGCATTTCCCCTCAGCTGCTGAAAGGCAAAGCCTCCCTGGAGCTGGTGATGAACACGGAGCTCTCCTGGCCCAGCCCTGCTCCCCAGAACCTGCCAGGACAGAGCAGGAATGACCATGACTCGCTGTGTGTGTTTCAGATGTTCTGGACACCTCCAGCACCAACGATATCCCAGCAGTGCAGAAGGCAAAAACTCTCTACAGGTCCTGCATAAATGAAAGTAAGTGTCCCCTGAGTCCATTGCATACAGGATACTCAACAGCACCTAAAACATTTGTGGGGTTTAAAATGTCATGGTAACTAATTTTATTTTTTTTTTTTCCAAAAGCTGCCATTGATAGGAGAGGTGGAAAGCCTCTAATCAGTTTATTGCCAAATGTGTCTGAGTGGCCTGTAGCAACAACTGACTGGGATGCTTCCTATGGTAAGATAACCTGTGCTTATTTCCTTTTAGTTAAATATCTAAATTATTTAATTTATTGCTTACCAAAAATAGAGACTGACTCTACCTTTCATTTGCTTAGGTATTGCTTGGACAGCTGAGGCAGCTATTGCACAGCTCAACTCCAGATATGGAAAAAAGGTCCTTATTAATTTTTTTGTTGGCACAGACGATAAAAATTCCTCAGCACATATCATTCACGTAAGTCTGCCTGGGTGCCATGGCCTTGTTGATCATAAAAGTGCAGCAAATAACTGGAAGCACAGACATAACTGTTAACAAGGAGAAACATCAGTGCTCTGAATTTGACCGGAGTACTTTGTAGATGAATTTGTGAACTGATGTGGTTTTCAGCTGAAGCTCTGGGTTTCACAGTTCCTGTCTGTCCTCCAAGCTGACATCTTTGTTCTGTGCACTCATACACTGTTACTGTCAGTGAGATGGGAATGACAGACACAGAAAGGTCATCTCTGAAACCTGAACATGCAGACAAGGCAGGAGAAGGTCTGGTGACAGCTGGGATGCAGCACTTAGAGGAGCAGAGGGCCAATCTCTCCTGTCACTGCGTGGATGGAGCTGTGAGCAGTTCATGTGCAGGGATTTCAGAGATGCAGGAGCTCCTAGCTTGTCTCTGGGCTATTTTGCCATCTGTAGTTCACCTATTTTCACACTGGCCACCGGTGCCTTGCAGTGTTCAGCAACAGGAGAAAAAAAAGATTGAGAAGAAAACCAGAAAGTTTAACAAGAATGAAAATAGTTAAAGGTGGGCAACAGGATGAGAGAGGAACGCTCCTGTGGCCAGGAAAGAATTTGGCCAGTGAAGCATCAGCACACGTAGTTACCAAGAGAACAGTGCAATGCTCTGCCATTTCCCCTTAAGCACTTCTCTGTTTTTATTTGCATTTACAGATCGATCAGCCTGGGCTGGGCCTGCCTTCTCGGGACTACTACGAGTGCACTGGTGCATACCAAGAGGTGAGGGGGAGCTGACACACCACTGGTGACAGCTCTCGTGTTTTAGCCTGGATTTTCAAGGCAGACACTTGACTTTTTAAGACCTTTTGGAAGGAGATAAACATGAAACAATTTAGCTTTGTTATAGAGCCTCTGCCAGGCTTCACACCTGGATCAAGAGCTGTCCCCCTGACTGTCAGAGTTGTATTTAGACAGAATACAAGTGGTCATGATCAGCCCTGTTCTGTCACTGCAAAAAGGAGGCCACTTCTGAGCTGGGACCAACTGGCAGCAACTGGCAAATGCTGCAGGTGAACTACCAGGAATAGGCTTGGGAAGGAAAACAGAACATTCAGAACCAAAGAGACACTTTGCTGCATGAAAGATCTGAGAAGATCACAGTCTCCTACATCCACTGCTGAACACAAGCACAGCAGCAGAAGGATGTGTTACCACAGAAATGGCTCTGATACCTGAAACCTCCTATGGTCTCCTTTAATTCTTGTTTACTCATTACTTCTACGGGTCTCATTAACCTGTTAGCACTGACACTGTATCCCTGTTGCTAATCTTGGATGTGCTTTAAGTCCTTGAGAGCTGATGGGTGTCTGTGCTGAAGTCATGGAGCTGAAACTGCTACCAGAGTGACCTTTAATTAACCACATTCCTTCTGTGTAATTAAATGCAGAAGCAATGAGAAAGTGTACAGGCCATTTGGGGTTTGTAGGTATTTTGCTGATGTGCCAAGAGTTAATAGTGATTACATTTAATTACAGGTCACATGCTCATTAAGACAATCATTGCCATCTGAACTGCTCAGTTCCATGTGAGATGGCCTTTAGGAGCTGACTCACATTGCCCAGTCTGCTCTGTCCATGTGTGTTGTGTTAACTGCAGCACTGAGACACAATTCCTGTCCTCTGACCTACCTGAGTGTCAGCTCTGCACGGCTGGAAAGCAGAGAAGGAAGTATTGTTGAAAAACAGCTTTATCACTGGCAGGCAGGTTCCCAGTGTCCTTCCAAGCAGCCCTGCTCCAAGCCAGGGCTGTTCCCTCCCATCCCTGTCTCCAGCACAGCCTGCTCCTGCCTCTGGTTCCTGCTGTTATTGCACACAGCAAACATCATCTCTGCCTCCTGCTCCTTCCAGCCCTCTGCCTCCAGCAGGACTTTCTGCCCCAGAGCTGCAGCTGGAGCCTGCCAATAAGATCATTTTAAACCCTTTTTCTCTTGTAAGGTACAGGATGGCTCTGCTCAGGCAGGAGTGATTCCAATGTCTTAAGTTTCCACTGAAATTGCTGAGACTATTTATACAGTCCAGATGAAATTAGCTGACAGTTCTTTGCTACCTGACTTGAGAGCTGCACTTAGGATAAAAATAAAGTCACTGATTGGTACCTAAAAATCTGTTAATTTACTGGTTTGAGGTAATAGCTATATTGAATTTTATAATGGCTTTTGCAGTGTTGGTATGCACTGTCTTTTGTGACTTGTTGCAGTTGTCAGTGGTTTCATGGGCTTTTCTCTTTCTGAAATGATCTCTCTTGCTTGTAACTGGCACTGGGAGTTCAGGCCTTTGGGCTGCTGTGAGCCCTGTCCGTGTCCGTGTCCGTGTCCCTGTCCCTGTCCCTGTCCCTGTCCCTCTCCTTGTCCCTCTGTCCCTGTCCCTGCCCCTGTCCCTGTCCATGTCCCTGTCCCTGCCCCTGTCCCTGTCTCTGTCCCTGTCCCTGCCCCTGTCCCTGCCCCTGTCCCTGCCCCTGTCCCTGTCCCTGTCTGTGTCCCTGTCCCTGTCCCTGCCCCTGTCCCTGTCTGTGTCCCTGTCCCTGCCCCTGCCCCTGTCCCTGTCCCTGCTGGCAGCTCTGTGCCACAGCCCCAGGTGTGCACAGCCTGGCCCTGCTGGCAGGGAGGGATGCCCAGGGGGGGATAGGGGCTGGCTGCACACATGGAGCATTCATTAAAGAGGTGTGTCCCCTGCCCTAGGAGCTGGATGTACCTAAATAGTTCTATTAATAAAGCTGAGGACATGCACACCTTATTAATCCTAGGTTTAATCACTGGTTTGGTAGATTGCATAAACCAGATTTATTATTTGATAGCTGCTCCATCACTAGGCATCTTTTTATTTACATTGAAAAGGAATATTGAAAACAGCATTTCTGTTGATAGAAAAATGAGTGTGACTTACCAATGAGGAATTAGAATTACAAATAATAATGGAATTACAATAAAACTGAGGTTCCATAAAATATAATGACACCTTAAGATATTTGGCAGTGTGACATTTCAGAGAATTTGCTGCTGCATTTACATTCTTATCATTAGTGAAGTCTTTAATGTTAAATTTCATATATATTGTCTATAGTGTACCTGAGTTTGCATACAGCAATGTGAGTTCTAACTATTCCAAGAAACACTGGAGGAGGTTCACAGCTTCTGGGAGTGCCTTTCCCACAAAGCCAATTCCCTTGTTTTATGTTCCTGGGAACACAGCTCTTTGGAAATGGCATTTTTGGAAGTTGTAATTAAAGTGAGCTAGAAAAAATATGGGTGATGGTGTAAATGTGGACAGACAAACGTCTTATTCTAAATAATGAAAACTGTGCAGTTGTTGGGAGTGTTCAGCTTTGAACAGTGCTGCAGTTCCCCAGCAGTGCTCATGAGGGAATGGTCACAGTTCATTTCCAGTTGGGATCTAACCATATTTCTGATAAAACTGACCTGGTTAAATAAGGAATGAAGAACTGTAGTTCATAAAAATGAAGATGAAATCTTGAAGATAATCAAGGTATGCTCTGCTTTGAAGAGTTTTGTCTTTAAACTGTTCCTTCTTTTTCCCTGCAGGCATGTTCTGCCTATGTTGATTTCATGATTTCTGTAGCTAAACTAATCATACAAGAAAGAAATATTTCTGTCAATGAGAGTGACATTTCTGCACAAATGACAAGAGTTATGGACCTGGAGAAGGAGATTGCCAACGTAAGAAAAACATCTTTAAACTATCCCTTAAAGATCTGACTTTTTTCATAATACCTAAGAGAGCTGACTGTAAAGTGAGTGTTCCCTTCCTTGCTGCTGCTGTTTTGTGGGAGTAGAAGTGTGTGGAGGCTGCTACACCTGAAGGAACAGACAGGAGTACAGCTGTGTCCTGGGAGGAGCAAGGGAAAGTATTTGAGGCGGTGTTCTCCAAGCAATGAAATGTTTCATCCTCATCTGCTCACAGAAGCCCTGCAAGGGCAGAGAGAGACAGACTTGGGTTTAGAGTTTGAGTTTTGGGAGATGCTTTGGGGCCTCTCCTCCCTTTGTCCTGTTTCCCCGTGGGCTGTTTGGATCCCAGAGCAGCAGATTCCCAGCCCTTGGCCTGCTGTGAACACAAAGTCATGTTTGTGCTGCACAAGCTGCTGATTGTTCCAAGGGCATTTTTAACCAAACATTGTTCTCCCTTAAAATAAAAGGACAAAGGAAAAATAATATCATGAATTTGACTTTGGAGAAATAGCGAGAGTTTGAATGTGCATGGAGAAAACCAAAGCCATTAATGAGCAAACCATGGCTTATTATTATTAACCATTGCAGCAGGACCTGAAGCTGAGGATGACCATGAAACAGGCTGAATACATATTTTATAGCTTCAGCTATTTTTGAAGTTACACTCATTGTGAAGTCACATACTTGGGAAAACCATTTTTATAAATTAAAACCATCTGATTTTTATTTTCTTCATTTTCGTGAGAAACACACCTTTGGGCTTGGATCAGAGATGGGCAATTATTATCAAAAAGGGAATTCATGGAAGAAATGTTTTAAAGAGGAGTATGAAAGGAACCCACATCTGCAGGATCCCTGCAGCAGTTGCTGCTGGTGGAGTCCAGCTGGTGCTGGGGAAGCTGCCACTGCCTGGGATTTTAACATTTCATCCAAAACTCAGTATCAGCCTGAATGTGGCTGAAGAGAGCTGGCATTGTGCTCTTGGGAATTTGTTAAAGAAACACAGAAAAACCCCACTGAATGCACAATAGAATAGGAAAGAGGAAGCGGAATGGAAGGATAGACATAAAAGGAGGCTTGGCATAACTGGTTTTTCAAAGCACTTTAAAAGGGTAAAATCTGCTGTTGTGGGTGCAGATGTTGAACTCAGCAGTCAGTGCAAAGTGCCAGTGCCCAGAGCAGCAGAGAGCTGTGTGAGCTGCGGGTTGTGTCTCCCCAGCAGTACCATGGGTCACAAAGAACAGCAGTGCACCCTCATCGGAACTGAAACTCCTGGGAGCTGACTCAATATACTCAGTGATTTTCTCCTGATTAACTCTGACAGGCAACAACAAAATCTGAAGA
The DNA here is from genome assembly GCA_013400435.1 of Pycnonotus jocosus. Lineage (NCBI taxonomy): Eukaryota > Metazoa > Chordata > Aves > Passeriformes > Pycnonotidae > Pycnonotus > Pycnonotus jocosus. The sequence continues at coordinate 59,548 of VWYP01031372.1, forward strand.
CAGAAATGATCCACTTCTGCTGTACAATAAAATGACCTTGGCACAACTCCAAAACAACTTCTCACTGGAAATCAATCAGAAGGTGAGTGATCAATAACCTGGTCTTTTAACCTCTAATTTATCACTGATGGGATCAAACAATGAAGCTGAATTTTTTTTTCTGTTAAAGACATGACATATTTGCAATTGAACGGGATCCCTGATGTGCACACTCTTACCTACTCTTCTGATGACTCTGAACTGTGTGCACATTCTGTACCCACTGCTTCTCCTAACCTGAAGGCACATCTTCCCATCTGCTTCAACATAAAGAGATGTAAAAGCACAAAGGAAAAAAATATCCAGGGGAAGGTGTCTCTGCTCATGGCAGGGTGTTGGCAATAGATGGTCTAAGATCCCTTCCAACCCAAACCATTCTGTGATGCTGTTCCTTATCCTCATGGGGTCAGGGCCCAGGACAGAAAGTCCAGCCTGTGGCCACCAGCTGGCTCAGGGATGTTTAGTGGACTCCTCAGTCTCACTCTGTTTATCCAGAGCTGCAGATTCAAGAACAAAAATCCAGTTTGTCCAACATTGCCTCTGTAAATATTTCTCCCAAGGCAGGCAGAAAGGAGCCCAGGCTGTCAGGCCGATGAGACAGGACAATTCCCCACATCCCTCCCACTGCAGCTCCCCCAGGATGTCAGCTCTGCTCTCACCCTGAGCCCTGTGCTGTTTGTGTGGGGCAGCCTTTAACTCAGGGCACCAGAGTGCAGCTGAAAACCAGCCCAAACTCTGCTAACACAGCTCTGTCTCCTCAGGAACATAATGCTGTACTGAACATGGGTAGTTTTTATGCTCATGACTTTTATTGAGGTTTCTGAGGCCAGTAAGGTGCAATGAAACACTGTTATTCTTGGCACATTTTCATATTCACTGCAGTTTTATTGACTTTAATTCTCTGACAGTTCCCTCCTGCCTGGTTTAATTGGTTTCATAATTCACTGTCTCCCACAGGTGTAGTTGGTTACCATTACAGTCATCCTGTCAGAAACAACAACTCCTGTCACAGAATGGCATTGCCCTGGTTATTATTAGTTCCTGGGGGGTGCTGCAGTTCAGCACTAATTTAAAGTTATTCCAAAATGCTCAAAAGACACTTGATGGGAGTTGGTAGCATTGTAATGTCTAAGGATAGAACAGCAATTATTCCCAAGATTAGCCTGAAGTTTGCTGCTTCTCTCTCAGACCTGCAGTGACTGTTCCTGAAAGCTTATCTGCTCTCCTCAGCTACTTCCATTTGTCTGATGGAAGACATTACATCTTCCAACAAACCTTTCCAAAGAGACAGGCAGGGAAAAATCGCCAACACTTTTTAAAGTAATAGGCAGAACAGAAACTTTAAAAATTAACAAAAAATTGTGTTAGTTTGAAGTCAAAGAATTTCCCTAGCCTTTCTGCCAAATACCCCCTATGTTAACAACATTTTTAGAGCTATAAATGATCCCAGGCCAGTTATTATTACAATGACCCCATTTATGAGTACTGCAAATATTAGGGAAACTAAAGGCAGAGCATTTGTGTCATAAAAACATATTTAAACTGTTTATGATCAACTGTTTATAGCCTAATGCACATTGATTTTCCAGGTGTTCAACTGGTCAGAATTCATCAATGCTATTATGTCAACTGTCCAAATCAACATTGACAATACAGAACATGTCATTGTTTACGACCCTGACTACCTGCTGAAGCTCAGGTCTATTCTCGTAAAATACTCTTCCAGGTGGGTGTGTTACGTATTCTTGGTATTTGCATTTTCTTTCCAGAAAACTTAAACAGCCTCAAGACGTCACCAGCTTATTATTGTTGTTTTGTTAAACAGAGACCTTCAGAATTACATGACCTGGCGCTTTGTGATGGATCTTGTCAACAGCCTCAGCCGGGACTACAAGGACACGAGGAACGCTTTCCGTAAGGTGCAGAAATTCACCTCTCTCTAAGTTTTAATGATGGCTTTTGTGAGCCACACAAGGTAGCTTTTTAATGTAGGTGTAATTTATAAATATTTCATGTATTTTGGATTTTGCACACAAAAGCCAGATGTGTTTGCTGAGCCTTTGCTGAAGTGTATCTATAATTTATGGGATTTATGCCTGATAGTTGAGTGCATTTGAAAGCACCGCTCTGGTACTTGGTCTCTTATTCTGAATCTAAATTAATCCCCATTTTGGTATCAGAACAGTCCCATTTGTTTGCAAGGGATTACAGTTCTGACTGGCTTGTTAGAAACTCTTCATCATCCAAAGGAATATCTTCCAAGGCAAACATTGTTGTCCCAATATCTGGGTTTTCAGTCATTCGATCCTGCTATCATAGCTTAGTGCTCTTAAGGAAATGCTGAGCAGTTTCAGCAGTCAGACATGGAAATTTTGTGTTTCCACAGCAGAATCTCTCCCTCTGTAAGAGTTTTTCTAATGATCCTCCCGTCCCAGGACGAGTCCAGCCGAGTGCCCCAGGCAGGATTATGAGTTGAGTGTGTGCCCTGGGGTGGAGCAGGCTCCTCCTCAGCCCCGTTTCCCTGCTGTTGTGTCCACAGGCCCTTTATGGCACCACGTCCGAGAGCGCCGTGTGGCGCCGCTGTGCCAACTACGTCAACGGGAACATGGAGAATGCCGTGGGCCGGCTCTACGTGGAGGAGGCCTTTGCTGGGGACAGCAAGCAGGCGGTAAAGCCCTCAGCCCCTCAGAGTGCCACCAGAGTGGCACTTCATCCCCACCGTGCGCTTCCTCACACAGCTCTGATTGCACTCTTCATGACAGTGTAATCAGACTGGGGTTGATTTTTAAGGTTTTCTTAAAGTGTTAATAACGGTTATTATAAAGGTTTAAAAATGCAAGGTTTTGTTAGAGTGCAGTGTGGAATGTGAGGATTGCAGGTGCACAGCCGGAGGGAGAGAGGCACCTGCCTGCTCTCTGAGCCAGGTCCATGGGCGGGCTGTGCACGAGCCAATCCTCACATCCCAGCAGCAGCACTGGCACCAGCAGTCACTGCTGCTCTTTGAGACTGACACCAGTTCACATCCTGCCACCACTGGGCACAGGGGCAGTTGGTTATTTCTGTTTGCCTTCAGCCACACAGAAAGCTCCTGAAAATGGACATGAAGTGAAGCCTTAGTTGACTGCAATCACCATGGGAATCCTGGTGTGAAAGAACCCATTTTTGGGGTTGGCACAAACACAATGATTCCATCAAATGCACAACATCCAGCACAGCAATGTCTGTCAGGTTTTGGTAAACGGAATGACTGAACTGCATTGCCACCATCTTACTCTGTGGGTTTGTAACATTCTGATGTTTGTTCCAGGTTGAAGAAATGATTGCAGATATACGTGATGTTTTTATACAAACCTTAGATGAACTTACCTGGATGGATGCAGAGACCAAAAAGAAAGCAGAACAAAAAGTAAGTTCTGTCTGAAATACTGGTAATGTGCAGTTCTGTAAAAATTGGTATTTCAGTTGTTTTCCTGACAAAAAATAGGCAGTAATTTCTACCACTATATTATAATACAAACACATTTATAGTTGTGTTTATATAGGCACAGCAGCTTAGGATTCCATGGGAAAGGGACTCTGGAGATAGGCACACAAAATAGGAAGAATCTGTGTGCAAGATTAAGAGCTTTCAAGGAAATTACTGATTAAAGAGCTAGATAATGAATATCTACAGGAAAACAATACTGAAAATGAGAAGGAATGATTTCTGATGATTTGACCAGCTATTAGGAGGAACAGGATAAAACCCATAACTTGTGCTTTCAGTGAATAAAAAATGTAACCAAAACCTGTATATAATTAACATCCTGCAGTTTCTGCAGTGGCTTCCACATTGCCTTTGTTATATAATTTCTTATTTAAACCATGGCTGGATTTGCTATGGATATCAAATCCCCTTGTCCCTAGGCGATAGCAATTCGAGAGAGGATTGGCTATCCCGATGAGATCGTGACAGATGACAACAAGCTCAACAGTGAGTACCAGGAGGTAAGTTTGCACAACAGGCAAGAGAATTAAAAAGGCTCTTCAGAGAAGAAAATATGCATTTGCTTCCCTTGCCCCAGCAAGCCCCATGCCCAGAGCAGGGGAAGGGAGGAGGTGTGAGCCCCCAGCCTGGTAGGGCTGAGCCAGCACAGGGTGTGACAGGCAGATGTGACAGGCTGTGGCATCCCAAGGACATGGCTGCATTCTGCAGGGATTATGTGAGGACAAGCATGGAGCCAGTGGTGTTCAGTGCACCATTCCATCTGGCACAGCACTGGCTGCAGTGCATGCACAGGCAGGACTGACTCGTGTGTTTGTCTGGGGTGCAACTGCTCCTTTCCAAACTGGCAGCTGGAGCTCTGGTTTGCTGCAGGCGGCTCCAGAGGTTACGGTCAACACCAACAATTGATCAACCCCACTCAAAATATGTTTAGAAAGAGAAAATTAAGAGCTCTGGAAAAAATACCCAGCTGCTAACACAAGTCCAGCTACAATATCAACTCTGTGATGTAGCAGAGCTCTACAAACCAAGGGCTAACTGTAGATCAAAAAATACTCTTAGAAATGTGTTGCTTAGCTCATCATGCTTAGGACTAGATTTTCCTGATCCATGTGTCTTTTATCCCAAATCAGTAACACCATCACTAACTCCTCTTCCCCTTCTTTTTAGTTGGAGTACAAAGAAGAAGAATACTTCGAAAACATTATTCAAAATTTAGTATTTACCCAGAAGAAAAGGTTGAAAAAGCTTAGAGAAAAGGTGGACAAAGAGGAGTAAGTAGTTAATAATACTATGTCCAGTCTTTTATCCCTTTATCTTTATATCTAGTTGTTTATCCTGTTTGCACAGGAGAAGGTACCTTCCAACTTCAAATACTCTGTGATTCTGTTACACAGCTTCTAGGCTTATTCTAGCACTCATTAAGTTTGCCATTAACAATTGAAATACTAAAGTTTATTCTTCTGGTGTTACCAGGTGGATAAGCGGAGCTGCTGTTGTCAATGCTTTTTACTCAGCAAGTAGGAATCAGATAGGTAAGGTTTACCAATTTATTGATGCCCAAATTATCTATTTTTTATATATATGTATGTACTTCTACAATCAGGAAGTGAAATGATCTTGGTATTACAAATTTGAGTGTGAAGATGCCTAATGTCAGCCTACCCAAAACCATCCATGGAAATAGAAAACCCCGTCCATTCTGGCTAAAGATTAGAACCACATGGAGGCCCCAAGGTTTCTCATGTTGTGAACCATCCCAGCTCCCTTCACAGTGCTGCAAGACTCACAAGAGTCACAAAACATTTCACAACATTAATTATGCTTCTCAATATTTCTGTCACATCCATTCTGCAAACAGTGTTTAAATTTTAGTCATCCAAATGTCACAGACTGCAGTGTCCTTTCTAGGCCATCAGTGAGTTACTGTGATTCACCTGTAACTCCTGAAAACAAGCCAAAAAAAAGGAAAAACCTTGTCCTGCAGGGCTCTGCACAGACATGAAACAAGATTATTTCTTGATGTGAGCATTTAGCTTTTTACTGAACAGTTAAAACAAAAACTTCCAGAAGGCTTTGTTTAAAATAGCTTTGTTCAGTAATTTGTAGGAAAGGACTCATGATGTGGAAGACTGAAACCAGTGACTGGCAGTTAATGTGAGTCAGAAATTCTTACCTCATCCTTTAACTATGGCATGCACAGGATAATTAAAGCAGTCTGATCTTTAGAGTGATGTCTGAATTAGCTTAGAACTAGACTTTCAAAACCCCTCTACAGAGCAGTTCTGTGCATGGTGTGTAGGGCACCTGGAGCTCTGTTGCTCCCCCTGGGTATGGTGTGACCTGCACTGCTCCATGGGCAGCTCAGACCCTGAGGAAGCCACGCAGCCCGCACGGTGCAGCTGAGCTGCTGCTGCTGCCAGGCAGCCCCTGTGCCCTCAGGAGCACCTGGCCCTGGGGCTGCACAGCCCTGCCTGCACCCCAGGGCACAGCTTCCACAGCCAGCAGCTCCAGAGGCTCCTCTGCACACCCCGTGGCACTCACTGTGCTGTTACCATCCTGACAACAGCATAAAACACTGGGATTCATTCCATAGCAAACTAGCACTGCACTGGGATTGCTGTGACAGCAGCTTGCACAGACAGCACAACTGCCTTATTTCTAACCTGTTTATTCCCATGGCTCTTTCTCATCCTGAAAGAAAGCCCTAGAACTGAACTGGATTTATACTGAAATGCAAGAAGCATCAATCTTCTTTCTTTTGCTGTGTGAGAACTGTCACCCAAGTCCTTCTGTCTGTTTAAGATGTGTAGAATTACACCCACCTCCTTCCTAGGGAGAATTAATACTTCATATTGAGGTGGCAGCAAGGAGACAGGAAAAGGCCTGCACGAGATACTAAGTGGAACTGAATATTTGATAGTGTTTTATTACTCTTAATTTATAAAATTATCACAATTACAATATGGTTTCATTTAAAATTAATTGTTTTGTAGAAGCATAGAAAAATGAGCAGAGAAGTGGGTTAAAGGAACTGCTTTGTTCCAGTTCTTTTATTGACAGCTTGGCCTATTTTTATTGATTCTAGTGGGAGTTACTTGTATTTTCAAGGGAAGAATAAATTCCTGTCACTGAGATTGATTTGTGATGGAATGATCAAATAATTTATTCATCTTGGGGGACACCCTCCCACTTCTCACAATGTTGTGAGGTTTGTTTAATGATGAGACAGAAGTCTGTGAATGCTAAGTGATGTGGATTGGAACAAAACTGCTTTTTCCTGCAGAGCGAAATAGTAACAAAGCAAAAGCTGCTGGTGATTTTGGAAGTGTCTGAAGAGGGGAGTGGTCCTGCTGCTCTGTTCCTCCTGTCCTACAGCATTCCCATGTGCCAGTCACTTGTTGCTGCCGGGAGACCTGAGGGAACGGGGGGTTGTGGCTGGAGCCCATCAAAGTGTTCTGGCCCCGCTGTGCTGCAGGATAACAGGCAGGGCAGTAACTGTGCTGTGGCTTTCTTTGCAGTCTTCCCTGCGGGCATTTTGCAGCCTCCTTTCTTCAGCGCCTCGCAGCCCAAATCCCTGAATTACGGCGGCATTGGAATGGTCATCGGGCACGAGATCACACACGGCTTTGATGACAACGGTGAGGCACGGGGCTGCTGGGGACAAAACACTCAATGCAACGTGTTCCACACGCTTTAGTGCTTGATGCTTCTGGGGAGCACACCACAGGGACATGCATTTCCAGATGTACCACCAAGCCTGCATTGCTGAGGCTTTACAGTATTGCTCTCCCAAAAGCACAATCCAGAGTCTTCCTCGCTCCCCTCCTCAGTGCACCAAACCCTCTCTTCTTGTACAAACCATTCTGTTTAATGTACTGTTACAGGCAGGAATTTTAACGAGAACGGAGACCTCGTGGACTGGTGGAGTGAAGAATCAGCACGGAATTTCAAGGAGCTGTCCCAGTGTATGGTGTACCAGTATGGGAACTTCTCGTGGGACCTGGCAGGTGGACAGAATGTAGGTGCTGTTTGTGGAGTTCCCTGTGCTGGTTTGATGAGGCAGCACTGCTTGCAGGGTTGCATGGAAGGCACAAGAAGTTATTCCTCTCAGTTCCACTGGCAGGAATCCATCACGCAGGGTAGGGAAAAGATAAAACTCCCAGCTCTGAGGTTTTCCCAAAACATGTGTTGAAGTGTGGGAACTCAGAGAGAGGCCAGTAAAAATTGAGAAGAAAATTTCACCATGTTTTTTTGCCCTCTTATTCACACATAAAATTCAATCAAAGGATGATTCTGGATTTTGCAGCTTTGACTATCATAAATTAATATGTTGGACTAAAGGTTAAAATATGTTTCTTAAAAAATAAAATTAGAGATTTGCCATTATGAAAGCTTCATCATCTTTGCTGATATTTGACTGACTTAGGAAGAGCTGCTAAACAGAGTTCTTCTATGTATCTGGCTACCAAGAACCTACTGAACTTGCCTACTATACAGAAAAATACCTTCTAGCAGGTTTGCTGATGTCTGTTAACAGACAATTTCAGCAATTTGGAGTTTGAATTTTAACTTGTTCTACAGACTACAGATTCTGTCCACTTCCTCTAACTGGAACTGTGATAAGAAACTGAGGATTAAAGACAAGGAGACAAAAGGAAGAATAAATGAACAATTACTAAGCAGCAGAAAATCTGGGTAAGAGATACAGAGCCTAGAAAGTTGCTTGGAGGGGAAGGAAGAGGATTAGAAAAACAATAGGATCTCAAAACATGGATTTTGAGACAAGGGACATAAAGACTTCTCAGAGATTTTAACATAATCTTCTGCTAAACCTTCAGATTTTAAGGTAATTCTTGCCTTTAGAAACCAGGAAATGCACAAAGGTTGGTGTTACAGTTCCTGGGTGATCTCTTTTTTCAGAAATCAATGCTTTTCCTTTCTGTTTTACAGCTGAGTGGAATCAACACACTAGGTGAAAACATTGCTGATAATGGGGGTGTGAGACAAGCATACAAGGTAAGAAGTCTCCATTTTTCTATTTTAGCTGAAACTGTCAGAGATTTAGAAAATCAGTTTCAGAGCCTTGGAAGAAGAAACAGAATTTCTGTGTTAGGGACCATCAAGGGCTGGATTCAAGCTATTGGCCAGCTGTGGTATTTCTCTCATCCTGTGAATCATGTCAGGCTACAGATCACCTATTCCTAGGAAACTCTTTTTCAATTTTCTTTTTCCTTTGTGAATAAGGAATGTGTGGAATGGAAACATTCCCTGGCTCACACTTGGACCATGACCTAAAGAAAGTGCTGATAGCAGCAGCTGTCTGCCTCTGGCTGTCTTTTTCACCAGCTTTTTCACGCCAGGAAGGAGGGGCAGAACGACTTTCTTCTGACCCATAAAGATGAACACTTTGTTTTTCATATTGTACAGGCGAGTTGGGTGCTCTGTACTGGTATCCCAAGATGTCAGAGGCACTGAGCCTTCCATGGGAGCTGGAGGCTTTTTGGCTCTGCTTTCCTTCCCTTCCTCAAACAGCTGCTGGACTCCCTGGGTTGGCCACCATTGAGACTGGCAGCCAGAGGGACACAGGTTCTGTTTGTGAACGTGGGCTGCAAGAGGGGAGCGAGTCAGCTTCTCTATCTGCTTTTCTTGTTATTCACAAATCTGATGGCTACAAGCCTCAACAATGGGATCCTCCTTCTCCTTCCCTGGACACCTTCTCCTGTGGCAAAATACTCAACACTTGACAACTGAGCGCTGTCACTGCTCAACAAAGAGCCTCTGGCATGCATGGGCCAAGTCACGCTTCTCCAAGTTCTCACTGGAAATGGACATGTTTGAGGGCAAAGACAATTATTAATGAGAGTTTAAGGAATGATTTGGAAGCCTAAAAGAGGCATCAGGCTTATTAGATTAGGCTGATCTTCAGTTACCGGAATATTTGTGCAAAGTACAAAGCCATGAAAGGGGATACGCTTTCTGAAAGGAATGGGAGTAGTCAGAAAAATTAGGTCAGAAGTATTAAAAATTATGATGACATCATATAAACAAAGTAAAAAAGGTCCAAAGGGAATCTTGAGAGGTCAATATTCCACCCTCCTCTCCATGCAGGTAGAATCAACCCCTTCTGCATCCCTCCAGCCTCCCTCAGGAGCATTCCCGCTGCCTCCTCGTGGCACTCCCAGTGCCATGGGCTGCCTCCAGCAGTGCAAACACAACAATCTGCTCCTTTCTCTCCTGTGACCTTTCACATATTTGAAGACTTACATGCTTCAAGGCCCAGACTCCTCTCCTTTAGACTAAACAAACCCAATTCTTTCGATCTTTCCTCATAGGTCATGTTTGCTAGACCTCTGCTCATTCTTGCTGCTTTCTTCTGGACTCTCTCCAGTTGGTCCACATCTTTCCTGAAGGGCAGTGCCCAAAACTGGACAGAGCGCTCCAGCTGAGCGCCGGCCAGCGCCAAGTGGAGTACAAGGATTACTTCATGTATTTCACATAAGCCACTCCTGTTTACACATCCCAGTCCAATGCTTGCCTTTTTTGCAGCGCTGTGGCATGGTTGGCTCTTGTTCAGCTGTTACCCATGGAAACTTCCAGAGCCTTTTCCATGGACCTGCTATCTGCTCATTCCTCAGCTGCGCTTGGGCAGTTGATTGGCTTTACTCATCAGTGCTTTGGCAATGACTTCAGGCAGAACATTTCTCCAGCATCTTTCAGCAGTGATGATACACTAACAACAAATTGTTTGACATATCTCCATGAGAAACATGAAAGCAGCTGTTCTTACTATGGCAAGGCTTTAAAGTCTTCTGCAATTCACTTTAAAGAAACCAAACCCCAAAAAATCCACAGTGGGAAAAAAATCTCTTTTTCATAATGCAGCACTAGATAATTGATAGCGCAGTACTGAGAAATGGCCCTATTGTCTTCTGCTTCAAGGTGGCACATGTGGGATGGATGGCCAAGGGAGCCAACGATTATTTATGTCGGAGAATCTGTGTTCATCCTTGTCATAACTTCATTTTGAATGGAAAAACGAAGTGGTAACATTTCTACTCCATTCTGCAGGCTTACGAAAACTTCGTGAGAAAAAATGGAAAAGAAAAACTTCTTCCTGGTCTCGACATGAACCACAAACAGCTGTTTTTTCTGAACTTCGCACAGGTATCCTTTACTTCTTGTCTGAGGGCTTTGAAAGCCACTTGAGGTTACAGTTTAACAGCGAGTCAGAACAGGCTGACTCCCGTGGGCTCAGAGCTGAGCAGTGTTCACTGCAAAGCAGTGAAAATAAAGTCTTGTTAGGTGATTTTTGTCTCCTCTAAAGAAATTAATTCAGCCACTCTTAAGCCTGGTAGGAAGTGCCTTGTGCCCAAGTGCCTTTGACTGAGGACAATGGTGTACATTTTTTACCAAAACACACCCTTTTTTCTCTATGTTCTAATGTGGAATTTATTCCCATGAACATTAGGTGTTTCATAGTTAAATGACTATGAAAAAATCCTGTAAAATCTTAGGCTAATGATGCTTTTCTCTGTTAACTGTGCAGGTGTGGTGTGGAACGTACAGACCAGAATATGCAGTGAACTCCATCAAGACAGACGTGCACAGCCCAGGCAAATTCAGGTCAGCAGAGCCAAGAGCCCACAGTGCAATCCTGAGGTGTAACAGCTCTGTGCCCAAGGGCTGGGCTGCCCTTCCCAGGGAGGTTTGACACACACAGCTACAGGCAGAGCACACTGGGGCTGCTTAGGAGCAGGCAGATGGGCTGGGCTGTCCCTGTCCCTTCCAGCCCAGCACTGCCCAAACAGGCAAAGGAAGGATGTGGGATCATTGTCTCACCCTTGAGAAGATCCAACTTAATTGTGTCCACACTGTGGAGCAGCAGCAGTGTCCACCACAGGCTGTCACTGTGTGACTGTTCCTGCAGAGTCCCAGTGACTGTCTGGAATCCAGGGCTCTGCATCAGCTCCTGACAGGTTTCCTGCACCAACAGCACAGATGAACTTTTGTCCTGCACTGAAGTCTCAGGTAGAATCAGTGGGAGATCACTGCCCCTGACTCTTAACAAACCCGTGTGCTGTGGTACCATAGCAGATGTGCATTTTGTGTCTGGTGTGCTCAGCCAGCCTTCCCAAGATCAGCTGGGCTCAATTCAGTAGAGCCCTGCAGGAAATGTGGCTGCTCAGGGTGCAAGCCTTCCAGCCAGACTAGGATCTTTTCTTTGTATCTGAAGTCAGAGCAGCCTATTCATCAGCAGTGAAACAATGTGCTCTAATAAACCTGTTTGGGCCGATGCCACATTATCAGTGGCAGTGCAGCCATCACAGCATCTGCTGGCTCTGGAAGGCTGAGTCACCTCCAGGCTCCATGTCCACAATAGCCAAGTTCTCTGCTGATACAATCCACTACACTAATTCCAGTCTCTTTCTTTCAACGGCTTTTCACCAAATCTCGTTTACCCACACACTCAAATATTTAGTGAAAGCAGCGACTGTTCCCTCGCTGTTCTTGCCTGGTTTCACAGTGGGTGGGTTGTGCTATCTGGGATCTCTCCCAGAGGCAGTTTGTGCACCAGCTCCTACAGTCATTCCTGTCTGGTCTCAGTGCTAATGAGGCTCCAGAGGCTCTTCAGAACCTCAGCACATCTGATTTGGACAAGGCACAAGGCCTTTTAAGTTGACTGGTTCATCATCTCAGTGTAACAAGCTGTGTTTGTGTGTACCCTGCATCCATTACATCGTGCTGGGCTGTCTGTACCTCGGTAGGACAGGCTATAAACTTTATATGCAATGATACAAATGTTCATGAGAAACCAGACAACATTCTCAGAATGAGCAGTCATTTACAGGAGGAGGCCTCCTAAGAGCTCTAAAATAGAAAATATTTCATGAGACATACCCACAAAATGAATACCTAGTAATGTACTACAAGTGTCACAAAGGCTCCCAACGTGCCTTTTTCCATTATTATTTGGGGAGTGTGATGAGCCTTTTCAACACCTGCTACACTGACTCTGGGCTGCTTCTCCTTACAAGTAGGACAGGCAGCTCCTCATAAAAATCATTAATTGCAGACCATCCCATTTTAGCAGTTCTAGTTCATTGGAGCAGTGAAGCACAGCTAGATGACCAAAATGCATGAGGTTTTTGGTAACCCTTTTTCTGTGCCATCTCCTGTTCCACTGCTGGCTCCCAAGACCAGGGAGTCACTCTGGCCTTGTACAACAGTTGAAGTGTTGCAGGTGTCACTGCTGACCTTCACTTCAGCTTCTGTGGGCACATCCTGGTTCTAATGATGAACGTAACTCTCAGAATAATCATGAATTACTCAAAGAAACAGTTCTTTAAAGAACTTGTAGGCCAAAATCAGTGTCCACCAGTGCCTGTATTTGACCTGTTTCCCTGCATAGGTGTGTGCTGCTGTATTCCCAATCCTGAAGGAACAAGTGACTCTTAGCATATCTATTCACACGTGTTCACAATTACACATATATAATCAGCCTTAGCTGGAATGGCCTCACAGTCACTTCCCATGTTGAGCTGAAAGCCATTGTTTGTGTAAGTCTTTTTGCCAGGAAACTCATTCACTGGAAAATCTGTGCAGAATGCTCAGAGGAGCAGCATGATCTCAGTTAAACTTGGTTGGTGTAAAAATGTAAATGAACATTCACTGACGAGTTACCACCACAGCCCTTGACCTCAGGGTCTTGTTTTCCCTTCACCAAGACGTAGCTGAAAAAATCCTCAGTGGAAACTATTGAGAAGCAAGAAATCTGTTCCAGGTGAAAGAAGGGGCTTGTGAGAGGAAGGGACAGGTCCTGTATTTTTGGGGTTGCAATAGGGGCAAGACAAACTGAACAAGAAGACACAGACAGCTCTTGAGGTGAAATGAAGCAACAGTCAGAGCCCAGCAGCAGGGCGTTCCCCACACTACAGCGAGGTGACACAACAAAACACGTTACAAAACATGGGTCATGTTGTTTGTTTCAAAAAAACAGCAATGGCAGCGTGTTGCTTTGTTTTAAAGGGTCCTGGGATCACTGCAGAACTCCCCAGAGTTTTCAGAAGCCTTTTCATGCACCACGAGCGACAACATGGATCCTGCCAACAAGTGCCGCGTTTGGTGACGGACTGCAAACCTCACATCTCAAGGAGCTTTCCAGGAAAAGAGACTTTCCCAGTAGATTTTGAGAAGGGGAGGAGGGAAGAGAACTGAGAGGAATACGCTAGAGACACGGCTGGAATCCTTGGTAAACACACAAACCACAAATCAGCACCCATGACAGCACTGAAGGACTAAGGCAGCTCTGGGCTGCCCGGCAGGACCCAACTCACCTGGCAGAGCACAGCCACAGCTCACCTGGAGATCCACCCCTGCCCCACAGCCAGGGCTGGCTGGGATCCAGTTTAAAATGGCAAAGTACAACAGTGATCTCTGCCCGGACCCTGAACGCAGACTGCAGATCAGGGGAGGAAGGAAGTACTCAGTAACACTCATTTTAGCCATCATAACACTCATTTTAGCCATCATAACACCATAGAGAGACAACAGTTTCTATCCCAGTGTCAGACTTTGTACCCCCTGCTGTTACGGCAAATCTGTTCTACCAAATGTTTTCATTTTTACTTGAAACCGTTTATACAAGAGGAGTCCAAAGACCGGCTGTACTTAAGTGATTTCTCACTAATTACTCCAGTGTGTATTACCTGAAGTCCCTATTTACAACAGTTAATTTACAGCTTTCCAGCCCAACTGAAATCGTAGGTAATTTATTAATTTCTGTACCTATAATCTGTAAGATTGTGATCAAAGACCCTTTCACCATTTTCTAAGCTTTTTCTTGCTTTCTCTAAAGTTGCTCTTTTTTAAAGTTTCTAGTAATGTATAAATCATAGTTTTTATATTTAAATCTTGAGCTACACTTTTGACTTGAAGTATTGTAACATATTTTATCAGTGGCTGCATAGAACTGGGAAATTGGACTAAAGCATGGTATCGGGCAGTAAGATAAAGCCTACAAAACTGAGTGCTCCAATGGAGGGCACAAACATTGGAGTTCTCAGGCTGATTCTGTCAGTGCTTAGGCTCTGATCCTGCACATAACTTGTACTGATCAATGTCAATCCTCACATCAGGAAAGCTGCACAGCTGATTGCAAGAGTCTGAAGGGGCTTTAAGAGGGTAAAGGCTTTAAATCTGCTATGATATGTATTAAACATCCTCATGCAGATTGCAAAGGAACTTACTGCTTTGTTTATCAAAGCAAAGACACTTTCAAACCAAGTACCAGATACCTCAGATGACTGCTACAATAGGTCTATTTGAAAACCTATGTCCTTTTAGCTTTCTGAGTTTGTCATCTGATCAAAACGTTTTGATAATAAATTGAAATTATGAGCCAAATGCAGTGCGTGTTCTTCACAAGAATTATGAAAATACAAACCGAAAGTTCTCTGCAAATAAATGTCTGCGCTTGCCTCTGAGCCCCGCAGCTCAGAAAACGCAGAGCACAACAAACAAATCCCTCTCACAACTCCCAGGGTCGGCTTTGCGCAGGAGGGGAAACCCAGAGCGACTCCATTTTCACACAGAAACCAACATTTCACACAGGAACCAACACTCCGCACAGCTTTGCACAGAACAAGGACAAAAACCCCATCCTCCAGCGCTCGTAGGGAGCTGGGACAGGGCTGGAGAGTGAGGGAGAGCAGAGCCAGCCGGGCCGTGCACAGCTGAGGGAGCGGCTCTGGCTCTGGCGGCCCCTCCCGGGCACGGCTGCGGCTCCCGGCCCCGCACACCCGAACCGCGCCCGGGGCTCCTACCTGGGCCGAGCCCGCCGCGGGCCCGGGGCGTGCGGGGCTCCAGCTCCTCCAGCTCCGGCCTTCGGGGCTCACACCGGGGCTCTGAGGG
>VWYP01031372.1:75110-88206 GCA_013400435.1 Pycnonotus jocosus
AGGGCCCCGAGGCTCCAGCTCCTCCAGCTCGGGGGTTCGGGGCTCACACCGGGGGCTCCAGATCCCCTCGTTTCGGGGTTCAGAGCTCACACCGGGGGCTCCAGATCCCCTCGTTTCGGGGTTCGGGGCTCTCCCCGGGGGCTCCGCGGGCCCCGGCGCTCCTAAGGGCAGGGGCAGGTGAGGCAGCGGCACCGCCCTCCCCGCGAGGGCACCTGGAGCCCCCGGGCCCAGCGGCACCGGCACCTCGCTGCAGGGCAGGTGTTATCCCTGTCCTACACACACTGTGGGTCACAGGCAGGTGTTATCCCTGTCCCACACACACTCTGGGTCACAGGCAGGTGTTATCCCTGTCCTACACACACTGTGGGTCACAGGCAGGTGTTATCCCTGTCCCACACACACTCTGGGTCACAGGCAGGTGTTATCCCTGTCCTACACACACTCTGGGTCACAGGCAGGTGTTATCTCCATGGCTCTGCTCTGCACCAGTCATGCTCTGTGTACACCAACACCCTTAAATGGGATTATGAGCACTGAAAGAATATAAAGATAAGCATGGAAGTTTCCAAGATGCCACATGCAGCATCCCAAGACAGAGGGACAGGCACTCCTCTCTACTGAATTTACTCCAAGAGCTGTTCAGGGGAACAGGGCAAGCCAGGCAGAGGCTGTGTGCAAGCTTGGCATCAGCTGTAACAACATTGTAGAGGCCTGGCCCTGAAGTTATCACCTTGCTTCAATAGTCTAGCACCAGCATTTTGCAAGAAATCTGAATGTGCTTGAGTTTCTTTCCCCTCAATCACCAGCACCTCTCTGAGAGAAAACAACCTAGCTCTCAAACACTCGTTTTATTCTTCAGGAATTAAAACCCCCAAACCTTTTGCTACCCCCCACATGTAAGGAGAGCTTCACACTGTACAGCTGCACCACCAGCAGACACCCGAGTGGGTTTTCTGAAGGTGGTTACAAAAGGTCACTGCAGAGTGCTCAGTGATCTTCCAACAGCGTGGGGGGCGCATATTTTCTTGGAATAATTCTCTCTTTATTACCCCATAAAACTGGCAGAAACTCCTGCTTTGTATACAGCAAGTCAGCTCCACGATATTGACGCCAGCCTAGAAAGTTATTTTGGTTTGCTCTGCCAAATCAGATCTCAAAAATCAGGTAAAGCTAAACCAGATTGTAGTGTTTACATTTTGTCTCTGTAACATTTTAATTGGAAACACTCGATTTCCAGCGTTGTGAGGCACCCAAAGAGCTGTTTGGGCCAGCGGGACCTTTCAGAACTATTTCCCTCTGTGCCTGGTAAATGAAGTGAGTTGTAAAAACACAGACGTGGTCACAGTTGGATCAGTCTGGGAGGGCTCAGACATCGAGGAATTGAAGGTGAGACCCCGAGGAGCCTGCTCTGGGTGGGCTCCGGGCTCAGGCAGCCCCTTGCAGGGAGGGAGCAGGGAGGGACCGGGGTGTTGCCACTGCAGGGACTCCCGGAGGCGCTGCCCAGGTGCTCACAGGACACAGCAGCCAGGCAGACATCGGGAATTCCAAATTTTAGCCCCTTTCCTTCAGGACATCTGATGAGACTGGATCCCCCCCTCTGCCCTCAGTTCAGTCACAGGTGCAGAAAGCCGGTGTTGAGACAATTCCCAAACAGAATGTCACACTTCAGAGCTCCTGCTGACTGCTGGAGTGGCCCAGCAGTCACGGCCACACTACGGTCAAATCTGTTTGTGTTTCCATTCCTAAAGCTCAGCAGACAGTGCCCACAGATGGAGTCAGGATGTCTGACTGATGTGCCTTCCTCACATTCTCAAAATTAGACAAAGTGTGTGAGCAGGAGTCAAAAAACAGTTTCTTTCTCTATTTAACCCCATCTGGGGTCATTAACAGCTTTTTCACATTCCCTTAAACATACATCTTGCTGGGATCTTCCAGACATGCCTCTCACAATCAGTTCTCTGCTTTAACTGGGGATTGAATTATTAATGATCTCATCTTCTCAGAACTGCAGTTCTTCAGTTGAAAAATCTTCATGCTCAAAAGCCCAAAGCTGTCAGTGAAAATGCAGTGATCTGATGCTCAGTTGTGACTTAAATGGCAAAGTCACTGGAAGTTCACAAGGCTCATTATTGACTGGGGGAATATAATTATCTCCAATTATAATTAAAAAGGCAAACCCCCCAGTACAAGACCCTGAGGGCCCCTGGTGAGCCCGAGATTCAGACACTCTCAGCTGTACAACCCTCCCAGCCCTGGATAGGCCTGAGGTTTTCTGTTTGAAGGACATATGATGTTTCTGTTTCATAACAAGACCAAGAGATTTTCCCCATAGTAAGGCTAAAAATACTCACCCAGGCCCCACGAGAAATTAACCCTTGCCTGTTTCTGTTCCTTAGCTGGTAGTAGCTATTTTAAAAGTTTGCTGCTTAGCAAGCAGGCAGGTATCTGACCCACCACAAGATTCTGAAAACCACTCCCTCAATTGCAAATAACCTGAGAACGGGGAAATTGGTTTGGTGATTCTTCCTAATGGATAAAAAGTGTGCATGACATTTACATTGTTGATATTAAAAATAACTCATTTTATATGTATTTTAGTCATTAGAAATCTAAGCTGAACTTCTTTGTTCTTCCCATCAACACCATTGTAGGTTCTTCTGACCTGTAAGACACAGAAAATTCCATTTCAAAGGCTGGCAGTGCCAAGCAGGGCAGGGGAGGCTGGTGTGTGACACCATCACTCACCTGCCATCGCAGGCTGCCTCAGGAGAAGACAAAGTAAACCATGAGGGCACAGCCCAGGATCCAGCCCAGCGCCAGCAGCACGGGCACCAGCAGGCGGGACAGCGGGGCCTGGGCTGGCACAGAGAACAGCGTCAGGGACACGGACAGGAGCTCTGAACCTGCCCCACCAAACACTGGGGATGGCCCAGGGTGGCTGAGCCGTGCCTCAGGATGCTCAGCTGGCCTGGAACAGGCTCAGGGCAGCCCAGGGCAGGCCAAGGTTCCCTGTGGAGCACACGGGAAGCAGGACTGGCTTTACACAAATACATCTCCATACAACATCAGAATTTTACAGACCCTTCCATCAGTTTCCTGCAAACAGCACACTCTTGCCAGAAAGCAGAGTAACAACCTTTGAGATCCTATTACCAATACATTACAACCTCTTACACCACATTTTACACAGTTAATAGAATTACAGGGTCTTGAAGGGATTAATAAATTATGTAAAACTATTCACAACACCTCACACAGTTTAGACCAAGCAGGCAGACTCGGAGGGATGTTTAATAATTTAAAGATTGCCACACTGTTCTTCTGAAGCTGTGCACAGCAACCTGTCTCACCACGACACTGCACAGTGTGTCTGCCAGAGGGACAGAAGATCTGCATGTGCTGCTGTGAAAATATTAAACACAAACAACCACACAGCAAAAACATCCTGCCCTGAACCTGGGTGTCCTTTTGGCCCAGGGGAGTCCCTCACCTGTTTCATCTCATTTCACCTGCTCTGACACCGTGTCAGGTGAAGCTGCTGGGGGTGGGTTCCCTGCCATGTCCCTGAAGGTTTAATCACAAACCCAGGGCTGGATCCTGCTGGGGTACAGAGGGGTTTGTCAGATGCTGCTGACTCTGGGGCTTTGTTATGGGAGCTCCAGTTTAAACCAGGATCCGGGTAATTTCTGGGGCTGTCAAGGAAAACTCAAATAAATAGTGTTCAGTGTCCTTTTGTACCTTAGCAGAAACTCACTCTCCCTAGACACCAGAGTCAGTGGCGCAAAAACACCCTGGAGATAAGTCTTTAAAAACTTTGAATGTAGCTATGAAGAGGTATTAAAAAGTTCCCTTTAGAAGTGTTACCTGAGTAACTCTGCACACAGCACACACCACAGCTGTAAAACTGTAAAATTTTGTAAAATTTTACAGTTGTGAAATTAAGTGAAATAAATAAAAAATTACAATATAAAATGAATTTTTATAAACTGACTTTTCTCCTGAGAGAGTGAAGTGTGCTTACAATGGAAAGGTTATTATTAAAATTTCATTTTGCTCTGCCACTTGAGCTTTGTTGGGTTAAAATCTGAATTATTCTGTGTTCACTTGGCACTACACTTGGAGCTCAGCTACACACAGTATAGCAAAAATGCTGTCAAACATAACTCATTTTACACACTGTCCTATTGTGTCAGCTAACTTGGAACGACAACTACAAAAAAATAAAGAAAACAAAACTGGTAGGATTCAAAAATACAGGAGGAACCCAAGCTGTTAATAAAATTAGCTGTTAAAGTGATTACACTTTCTTACTGAAAAGTAAAATACAAATAGTGTATCAGACAAGAACAGAGGGAGCTGAGTATACTCACAGTGCATTGCTCAGCTCTATTAATTTCAGTATATTATTGCATTCACATTTAATCGTGCCTCTTACCTGGTTCTGCCATTCCCCCTCTGTTAGTTTAATGGCAGGTTGAGTTTGCCTCTGCAGTTGCTCTGAGTGCCCTGGGATGCTTTAAATAGAGCAATATTTGGAATGTGCTGCAGCTGCCTGGCTCACTGGTGCCAGGGGTTGGCTATAAGCATTCAATTGTCTAAAAAGGCAGGAATTCAGGGGGTCAAGGTTACCTCTGCCTGCTCCTCCAACTGCACCTCTGTTTCAGAGCAATCTGCCTAAAGAAGGGTCAGTTTACTGAAGAGGGGGGGAAACAAAGGTGAAGACTGCTTTATGGTCTCTTTATAGCCACAAAGCCTCCTGTGGTAAATGCAGATAACACCCATGACCACCCCTGCACTTCCAGTGTGACAGGGATCTGCTGTGCTCTGAGTCCCCCACTCCTCTCTCATCCCTCTGCTCTGGAGAGTCTAGCCAAGCCCTGGGCAGGGTTCCTGTGCAGGGATCCCTGGAGTTATCAGCTCTCTCCCACCTGTAGGAGAAGTCCAGCCCCAAGGAAGGGCTGCTGTGCAGGATTCCTGGGCAGGGATCCCTGGAGTTATCAGTTCAGCTCTCTCCCACCTGCAGGAGAAGTCCAGCCCCAAGGAAGGGCTGCTGTGCAGGATCCCTGTGCAGGGCAGAGCAGAGGGGCAGATCCAACATCACACCCAGAGCATGGCTGGGAGGGACAGCCCTTCCCCAGGCACCCCCTAAGGAAGGGGATTTCATCACTGCTCCTCCAAAATGGGAGCAATCTTACAGTAAAACCCAGGGCTATGTAACACTTCATTATGCCATGCACAGTTCAGCCTATCACAACATTTTGAGACACGAGAATAAACCACGAGCTTTACTTTCTTTGTCTGGCTTTGCTATAAAGCAAATCCTTTTGGGATAAGATCCAATTTGTTGTGAAAAGAAACATGAATCTCTGTAAAATATTTATTAAAAAAAATCTCTGATATAATAACTTCATTGGCTGCACAGCTGTTCCTGTAAGAATCCTATCTGGTTTGGTTCTGCTAATTATATCTATCCATCTGATCTCATGGAAATAATTTCCAGCAGGAATCATGTATTCCTGACAAGCCCATCTGACCTTCAGGGATTGGGATCCTTCCAGGCCCAGTTGCCACCAGTGAGGACAGAGCCATTGCTGCTCACACCAGTTTGGGGAACTGCTCCAGTGAGTGCTGTCCTACACGTCCACAGCTGCACTTGAAGGAGATGAAAGCTGTAACAAAGAATAGAGTGACAACACAGACATTATTTTAAACAACACATCTGTTGGGAACTGAGCAATGAACTGCAGACACCAATCCTACAATAGACCTCAGTCCAACAACCAAGAAACAAAAAAAGCAGAGGGAGAGTTTCAAAATATAAAAACAAGGAGAGGACACAAGGCTTAAGAAAATACTCAGAATGATCTGTGGCAAAATGCATCCACTGCTTTGCTGCTGCAGAACAATACACAAGAACAACAATTCCCTCATTTCTATTTGTGTTCCCAATTACGTGCTCCTGTTCTATGTTCTCCCCTCTCTGTTTGTGCTGGGACACTGAGACACTCAATATCCAGAGTTACACTTGGATGGGCAGTTGGGCTCACAAATGCGATTCCTGTTCAGCCTCCAGCTCACTGAGGTGCTCACACAGATTGGTCTCAGGGCAGCCTCTGGATCTTCATTGCCATTAACTGCACAAAGCTGGGAATCACTTCAAATGCTTTCAATGTCTGCAGTGCTTTAGGGGAATTAGGGCCAAAATTAGGAGGAGGAGCAGGGTAAGGCAGCAAGGCTGCAAGGCTTTCTGTGAGAGAAGTGATTTTAAGGAGAAAAATCCTTTTAGTGTCTGGTGTTTGGGCAGGAACTGTCAGAACCTCACTGACCTCCCCCCACTTTGCAAAGCAGATTGGCCATTTTTGATTTTGACCCAATATGTTTAGAGCACATCCCAATCTTCATCACTGCCAGAGATCAAATACTGGAATGTCACATTTCTGTCTTTGTTACTGTGCTTGTAACCTCTGGCAATCTGCACCCATGTGCAGGAGGCTGGCAAGGAAATGCTTTGTTTTATGAATTCTATATGATCCCTATAAATAACTGCAGCCTACATCGCTTTAGAGGAGATTAGAAGGACAGACCAACTCATCTTCACAAAGGGAATGCTCCAAGTAATAAAATCTTTATAGCTTTGTAATACTGGTATTAATTTTTAAATCACATTTCTTTCAATTGATCTTTTTCCTTTAAGAAAAACCTCTGATTTACTAGCAAATCAAAAGCCAAGTTTATATGCCTTGAATTATTTTATGACTTTCTCATACTCTCTTGTGACCTGCAGGCTAACATATAAGAATATCAGATTATTGCATTCACAAAATAGGTTTATGTGTGGAAAATTTGCCTCATGAAATGCACTTTATTAGTCACACCAATCTTAGCAGGTGAAAGCTCCCTTACAAATTGCTAGACATTACTTCTACTCACATCTAAATCACAAAAATAAAGGCTGATTTATTTGATAACTATGCAGCTGAAGACCTGAAAAAACCCATGTATTAAGCCACTAAATAATTAATTCCACACGCTGCTTCCCAGGGCTCTGGGTGTCCACATCATTTGTGCTGGCAGAGAGCAGCATCACTCAGCTGAATGCTGAGCTACCTGCAAAACCCAGCTGGGGAACAGCAGCAGCCGTGGGGTGGAGATGTCCCTGAGCCCTCCTGGATCAGCCCCACCGTGTCCCAGAATAGCAGCGAGAACGAGGGGGCTTTGCCTTTGTACAGCTCCAGTTCCTGGCAGCTGAGGGATGTCAAATTCCTCTGCAGCTGGCACAGGGCACGGCCCAGCTCCCTGATACCTCATCCACCAGGGCAGCTCCTGGCAGCCCTGGGGCCCTGCAGAGCTGAGGAGCAGCACCAGGAGCCCAGGGCACAGAGAGGGCACAGCCAGGGCACAGAGAGGGCACAGCCAGGGCACAGCTCAGGGCACAGCCCAGGGCACAGCAGCAGAGGGGAGGCAGCAGAGCAGAGGCAGGAGCCACCTGGGACAGCCCAAGGAGGGTTTTACCAGGCTGGATCATGGTTTTGGCTGCTCCTTTGTCC
Source organism: Pycnonotus jocosus (assembly GCA_013400435.1). Taxonomy (NCBI): domain Eukaryota; kingdom Metazoa; phylum Chordata; class Aves; order Passeriformes; family Pycnonotidae; genus Pycnonotus; species Pycnonotus jocosus. The sequence continues at coordinate 82,658 of VWYP01031372.1, forward strand.
TGTAAAACAAGGGACTGAAGGGCCCAGCTGGGATGTGTGTCCCAGCTCCTGGGTCAGCCCCACATCTCCTGGTTGAAAACAACTGAGCAGAAGGAAGAATGTTCACAAACAACCACTGGCCTGTGTCATTGCAGCTCATGTGCTGGGCAAAGTCAGACAGGGCTGAAAACATCTTTATTTGATCTTCCTGTGTCCTCTGAAAGAACACTGGCCTGTGCCAGCAAGGAACACAATGGCAAAACACAAACTGGCTGAGGAAAAAAGGCTGTGCTCATTGTCATTAATTGTGAAAGACTTTCTAAAATGTCATGTTTGTCTAAGATTTCTTTCTTGATTTGACCATTCCAGTTGACCATAAACACTGGATAAAATGGAGCAAGTTTGTTTCAATGTTGTCTTTAGAGCGAAATGAAGGATTTCTTCAGAATCTTTTATTCTACATTTTTGTAGACTCAGGGAATGGTTCATGTTGGAAAAGACCTTTAAGATCACCAAGTCCAACCATCAGCCCTGCACCACCAATTTGAGTGGGTACAAGGCAGCCCTAAAGTCACCTTCCCCAGCAGAGACCTGCAGAAATCCTGCTCTTATCTGCTCCTGTGAGGATTCCCCACTCTTAAAAACTGCCAAAAGCAAGGGTGGGACAAAATTCAAGGCACCTGCAGGGTGCAGGGGCTGCCTCACTTCCACTCATCTTGCAGACAACCAGCCAGGTGATCTTCTCCTTCCTTTTCCAGGTGATTCTGGCATCAGCTTCTCTGATTCCACACCCCCAGGGAGATGTTCCCTCCTTTAGCACTCCCTCCACCTGAAGGAGAACATGAGAGGGATCCTTGTCCTTGCTTTCCCTATAGTTTATATATTCCTTTTAAAAGGAACTCTCTGTGCTGGGGGAAAATGCACTTTTAAATTTACCATGGCGAATCAGTTAATTCAAAAGAGCTTTGCAAGCCTTGAAAAGGCATGAAGATATTACCAAGTTTTACCTGACCAGAAATAAAGTTCTCAAAAGCAATAAAAATGAGCGATTTTTATCGTGCACAAATGAAAAGACAATCTTATTTGTAAGAAGAGAACAGTTTTGGGAGGAAGATGACTGCAACCACAGAGTTCTTAGAGAAAAGATGTGTGAAGAGCACAGCTCCAAACTGGTGCTGCAGTTCCCTCTTGTGACAGCCAGAGCAAATTCCTGTTTGCAGGGAACCAGGAGGTTCAGTCAGCACAGTTGGGGATTCTAAACACACTAAAGCTGCTGGGTTTGAAACATTCCTCAGGAATGTATTCACTGTTTGGGGGCTTTGGAAAAGGAGTTTCCCCAGCCTGGGGGTGCCTTTGCCCCTGTTCACATTAATCCCACAACAGTTCCAGGAAATGAAGCACCTGAGCCCCCTCTGGCACTGGCCAAGGATGCTCCCAGGTGAGGCATGGGCAGTCTGGCTGCTGCTCAGATCACCTGAGTAACCAAGAGCAGCATCTACAGGCACAAACAGAGACTCTGCTGCTTGTTTGACAGGAATTCTCCCTGCCCTTCTCATGTCTCCAGGTTCTTCACTGTGTTTTGCCCCAAACTGAGCTCCCAGAATTGGTTTTAACTTTTGGAAGCCAGTTTTTGGGTTGGGTTGGGAGGGACCCTAAAGCCTATCTTGTTCCACCCCCTGCCATGGGCAGGGACACCTTCCACAGACCAGGGTGCTCCAAGCCCTGTCCAAGCCTTTCACCTCTGCAGGGAGTGTCCCTGACCTCCAGATGTGTCCCTGAGCCCCAGATGTGTCCCTGACCTCCAGATGTGTCCCTGAGCCCCAGGTGTGTCCCTGAGCCCCAGGTGTGACACTGACACCCAGATGTGTCCCTCAGCCCCAGCTCTGTACCTGCTCACACACCCGGGAGGTCACTCTACCCAAACACCTGCAGGGTGTGTCACTGACATCCAGATGTGTCACTCACACCCAGATGTGTCCCTCAGCCCCCGCTCTGTCCCTGCTCACACACCCAGGAGGTCACTCTGGCTCCTGGCCCCCTCTGGGCCACCCCCGCCCCCCGGCTCAGGCTGTGCCCCCCCCCTTTGTCCCTGCCCAGCTCAGAGGGGCTCCCCCAGCCCCCCCGGGCCCCGAGCAGTGCTGGAATCTCTCCCGGAGCTGTGCTGCTCCAGGCGGGGCTGGCTGCCAGCAGATGGCAATCCCTGCCCGCAGTGCCCGCAGCCGGGCCAACCCTGGGCTCAGCGCTTGGGGAGAAGTCTTCTGAATGATTAAAAAATGAAAAATAATGAAGTATTTCCAGAATTAATTACACTACATACTGTTTACATGGGAGAAGTATTGTTTTGTCTTGGGTTTCTGGATGCAAACCCCTCCTCTTGGGATACAGAACCTACAGATANTCCCTGACCTCCAGATGTGTCCCTGAGCCCGAGATGTGTCCCTGACCTCCAGATGTGTCCCTGAGCCCCAGGTGTGTCCCTGAGCCCCAGGTGTGACACTGACACCCAGATGTGTCCCTCAGCCCCAGCTCTGTACCTGCTCACACACCCGGGAGGTCACTCTACCCAAACACCTGCAGGGTGTGTCACTGACATCCAGATGTGTCACTCACACCCAGATGTGTCCCTCAGCCCCCGCTCTGTCCCTGCTCACACACCCAGGAGGACACTCTGGCTCCTGGCCCCCTCTGAGCCACCCCCGCCCCCCGGCTCAGGCTGTGCCCCCCCCCTTTGTCCCTGCCCAGCTCAGAGGGGCTCCCCCAGCCCCCCCGGGCCCCGAGCAGTGCTGGAATCTCTCCCGGAGCTGTGCTGCTCCAGGCGGGGCTGGCTGCCAGCAGATGGCAATCCCTGCCCGCAGTGCCCGCAGCCGGGCCAACCCTGGGCTCAGCGCTTGGGGAGAAGTCTTCTGAATGATTAAAAAATGAAAAATAATGAAGTATTTCCAGAATTAATTACACTACATACTGTTTACATGGGAGAAGTATTGTTTTGTCTTGGGTTTCTGGATGCAAACCCCTCCTCTTGGGATACAGAACCTACAGATAGAAAAGAGCGAGGCAGCTCTCCCTTTTCCCTCAGCCACCTCAGTGATGCTTCACAGGCACCAGGAAATGATTTCAAACAACCACCGTGAGAGAGAACATCAGCACTGGGAAGAAGCTCCTCCTGCAACAGCCCTGCCCTGCAAAGCGTTTCCATGATCCACAGTTCCACCCTCTGCCCCTTTTTTAGGGAGCAAAGAACAATGCCTGGACTCACCTGTCCTCCCTCAAAAATCAGCGTGTTCTGCAATGCCCCTCAAATGACAAAAGAGGTCACGAGTGAAATTTGCCCAAATTGGTGTTATATTCTGAAAAATAATGGGTTTATAAAATCCTCCTACAAAGGATAAAAAAGCCAATGGTCCCTTTTCCAGGCCCTTCCCTGCACACAGAAATTTACCACTTTAATTACTCCACTTTTAAGTTAATTGCTGCAAAAAAGCAGAAATTTTTAGTTCTCTAGAAGGCTTTCCTCAGAGTCAGATTATTCTGGGTTCACTGAAATCTGAAATAAGCTATCTTTAAACCTCATCAAGAGCATGTTATCTTTTGTAAGGGCTTAAGAGCTTTATGATTGTGCTGCCAGTAAAAGGACAGGCAGAAAAGCCTGAAGGCTGTGAGAGAAAGGAGAATTTTGAAGACTTTAATAGGGGTACAACCTCTAAAAATAGCCTTTTGATAAGTTATCTTGATGTTTGGATTTAAAGCAAAAAGGGAGGAAAGCCACCCTCCTGGGGGTGTGATAATCTCTGCTGGATTGGTTTATCAGCAGATAGCAAGATCTTCATGTTCTCTAAATATGTGTCAGAATTTTTCATGGATTTTTACCTGAGCACCAGCCTTTGCTACTTCAGCAGGTAGCATACTTCAGATCTATGCTACTTCAGCATAGTTTTCTATACTACAAAAATCCACAAAAATACTGAAGTTAAAATATTCTGTTTGTTATGTGAACAGTTATCACCATCACCAACCAGCAGCAATAGTTTAGAATATACAAAAACCCCAAAAGAAGCACAAAAATCAATTACTTCTCCTCTCTAGAGAAACTGGTGCTGCAGGTAGCTGATACAAATATATTCAGTGAATATTACTATTATTATTATTATTATTATTATTATCTGATCCATTTCTTCATGCAAATTGAGGATTCTAAAGCCCCAAGGCTCAGTTTTGTATGAGCAGACACACGGGAAGGAAAGTAAAGCAGCAGTTTAATTTCCAAATAGTTTGGGATTTTTCAGACATTCCCTAAGTGACTTCTTTCCCTTGGGAGTTATTTCTGAACAAGCAACATAAAGTTTAAATGCTGTCAAATGCCAAAGGATGTTTTCTTCTAAATGAATGCTAATTAAATTAGTAGCAAAGGTAATTACATTGACCTTAACTGCTGGATGTATTAAGCGACATTCAAATGAAGACAATTAATATTCAGTGTCTTTCTGTACTGATACATTGCCATGTAATTCCTAATGGTGTACAGTCATTAACTGAAGGCTCCCTAATGAACTGAGCATGTCCTTGCTCTGTTTGTGCAGCTCCTTGAGCCACTGACTGTGCCACTCCCCGTGCCAGGTGCCCTCATCCCACAGGTGACACAGGACAGGTTTGCACTCACTGAAGGATTTGGTGCCGTGGCTCTGTCCTAAAATAACCTCAGGTGAGTTAGAAGTGATCCCAGAGAAGTTCATTTAAAGAGTGTCCTTCACACAGCCTAAAGGAACCTTTAGGTCATCCCCTCTGTGACTCTCTCCAGGAGTTAGGAACTGTCCCAAGGATGTCACCCTTGTCCTTCCAACAACCCCTCAGCAGCAGGACTTGGGAAAGGACAGCAGGAACCTGGGAAAGAACAGCAGGAGATGAGGGACAGGACAAGGGGGATGGTTCCCACTGCTAGAGGCAGGGTTGGATGGGACATTGGGAAGGGATTGTTCCCTGCTCTCCCTGGGGGAAGAACAAGGCAGCACAAACCTCGACACTCAGATTGAGTCAAATCATGGCACAACCTGCAACGTGCCAATGCTCAGGGCAATGACAGCACTGAAAAACCGACTGAAAATGGAGTAAAACTGTTCTAAAAGGTCATTCTTTGGCCTTTGTCCTGTGCCTGACAGCTGTCCCCTGCCAGCTGGAGAGAGAGGGGCGTTTGTGACACCAGCTCCTCCCAAAGCAGCCCCGTGCCCTCATGTGGAAACAATTCCCAGAGCCTGGCAGGGAACCTGCTGCATTTTGGGCAGCAGCAGCTGAGCAGGGCTGCTCCCTTCCCTCATTGTCAGGCACCTGGGGCTCTTCTGGGGACTGAGGTGACAGTCAGTCGAGTTCCAGGTTTGATGATGATGCACAGTCTATTTTGAGCTGGTTTATTTTTAACTGCTGCAAGATCCCTGAACTTCAGTTCCCAGTGCAGTGCTTGCCCCTGCCCCACTGCACCCTGCCCCCAGTCACTCCAGAAGCATGAAGGCATATAATATATAATAAATATATAATATATAATATATAATATATAATATATAATATATAATTATATATAT
>VWYP01031372.1:88220-101214 GCA_013400435.1 Pycnonotus jocosus
ATATATAATATATAATATATAATATATAATATACAATAAATATATAATATATATTGGTGTACGTAAGAGTCACTAAGATCACAGCTTTGGTCTCTTTGTGCTCTGCCCTAGGCTCTGACACTGCAGTGATGACATAAAAAAACCTACACAATTGAGATATTTCAAAGTATTTTCCTCTAGCCTCCCCAAAGTAGTCAATATGCTTTAAAATGTCAATAAATTAATTTTCTCCTGCTATAATTAAAAGTTTTGGATGGTTCTCTCCAGGTTGGTCAGTAATACTGACAGAAGGAGCTGGTTTTGGAGCTCTTCACTGACTTTAACAAACATTACAGGAGAGCCTGGCCTTAAACCACAACTATTTCTATTCCCTCTGAGAAATTATTGATTTCCTTGCTTTTCTGGCTCCCTGCCCATCCAGGTACATTCACCAAGCTCCTCCCAACATTATCCACCCACAGCACAACTCAATCCCATTCCTCCAATGACAGCTCCCAGGCACAGGGAAGCCAATGGTCCCATCACTGAAACTGCCTTTAAATGATGCACCTGGAAATGCATTTAAAATTTAGCAGGAGATAATATTAACAAATTCCCAGTAGTGCACTTATCCCTTATTTTAAAAGCTTAAGATATATCCCTTTCTCCTTGTATAAACCAATTCAAGTTATATAATGTATGTGGATTTACTTTGCCCTGGTTCCAGCTGGCAATATATTGCTAAGCCAAGGCTGTACAATTGCAATTTGGCAGAAAACAGGTCAGGGGTTTATTACACATCAAAACTCTCCAACTGTTCTGAATGTTTCAAATTCAAAAGGCAAATAGAAAATAACCCTCGTGTCAGAATGATCCTATTCCATTACCTTGCTCATAAATTTATATTGGGGATGGTTTATAATGGTCCTTTTGCTGCTTTTGCACATCTGCACGTGCAGTTTGCTGTGACAAATCCCAGGACAAAGCGAGGGTGGCAGTGCAGGGACACAGGAGGGGACACCTGCACCCAGCCAGGGAAGGGCTCAGCTCAGATCCCACCGGGAAAAGGCAGCTGCAGGTGGAGGAGCAGGGAGGCAAAGAAGGGAAAGGAAGAGACCTTACAGGGGTGGGCTGAGGGTCTCGTGATCCTGGAGGGACACTGGGCTGTGACCCAGGGCAGGAGGGACACTGAGCTGTGACCCACAGGGACACTGAGCTGTGACCCACAGGAGGGACATTGAGCTGTGACCCAGGGCAGGAGGGACACTGAGCTGTGACCCACAGGAGGGACACTGAGCTGTGACCCACAGGGACACTGGGCTGTGACCCACAGGAGGGACACTGGGCTGTGACCCACAGGAGGGACACTGGGCTGTGACCCACAGGGACACTGGGCTGTGACCCACAGGAGGGACACTGAGCTGTGACCCACAGGGACACTGGGCTGTGACCCACAGGAGGGACACTGGGCTGTGACCCACAGGAAGGACACTGGGCTGTGACCCACAGGGACACTGGGCTGTGACCCACAGGAGGGACACTGGGCTGTGACCCACAGGAAGGACACCGAGGTGTGACCCAGGCACTCGTGTTCCTCCCCAAGCCCATTCACCACGAGCTCATCTCTGGAGCAAAGCTCTCCCTGTCAGTGACCTGAGGGCCGTGGCTGCCTTGGCAGTGCCATGTCCTCTGAACCAGAGCATGTGGAATGTCAGCCAGCTCCAGGGCACCCTCAGCACCCAGAAAATGCAGAACCTCCAGCCCTGTCCTTGCCTGGCACAGGGTCAGTGCTGCTGGGAGCCGTGCTCGTGGCTGCTGCTTTGGGCACTGTGCCTTGTGCCACCCCACTGCTCAGCCACTTCCTGGCCTGCCTTAATCCTCTCAACATCATATTTTTAGCATAATTACAGCTGTTCACTAATTTGCTGCTAACAGATGATTTCAAGTTCATTGAAGGAGACACCAGAACTACAAAGAGCCTCTTTGACTCTCCACTGCCAATTTTAACATATTGTTATAACATTTATATTTTAAATATTAAGGAGTCTCTAATAAGTCATGTTAGTACTGAAATTAGGCTGCATATTATTGGCTCTTTTGGGAAAAATATCTTTGTAGCAATATAGACCTTGAACTAATTACAGATCTTAAATTGTGGGACTGAATCAGCATGTCCCAATATAAGCTCCTGCTGCCTCTGAACTCTGCTAATTCACACTTTTACCTCTGTGCTGTCAGTGTGTGTCTCAATTTCATAAACAGCTGCTCCAGGAAAACAAAACATAGATCATTTCCTTCCTTATTAAATCTCCTTCCCAACTTGTCTTCTGGATTTTTAAAGAGCCTGTTGCTGAATGATCCCTCTGCAGATTTTGATATTGATACATCCTGAGCCTCACACTGCTCCCCTGCCACACCTGCACATTGATTTTTTAAGAAGAAAAACAGGACTTTTTTTCCCCCCTTCAATACATTGCAAAGCTGATAATCTAATCTTAAAGCTTAATGAAAGCATCTAAAGCCTGGCATGCTGTCACTCGTGGCTCAGGGGCAGTGCAGTGTGTTCTGGATGGAGCCCGGGTGGGCACACAGGGGTTTTTTTTGGGAAGGAAGGGAGCCAGGGCTGGGAGGGGACAGAGGCAGGGACACGGAGCAGCTGCAGGAGGAGGGCAGGATGGAGGGTGAGCACTCACTTTGCTCTGGCTAACAGGAATGCTTTGCCCCAAGGACACAACGATACACATGGTCCCCCCTCTCACTGCTGGTTTTTAGGGCAAGGGAGGTGTTTTTTAGCCTGAAGTGAGGCAGAGCTCCCCAGGGAGAAGAGAAGGTGGCAGCACCTCTGTCTGTGTGGCTGCACAGCCCACACCTGAGGCTGCCCAGCCAGCATCCCAAGGTGATTCCAGGTTCTGCCACAGCTCCTTGGCTTCAGAGAAAAGCATCCACAGCCCTCCTCTGCCATTAAAATGCTGGGGAGAGTCAGGGTGGCTCAAGCCTGTCTAAACACTTGTCATTTATTAACTTATGTTTTATGGCACCAGCTCTACTGCTGCAAGGAATTAGTCATTTATTTAGTTCTGACATTTCCTCTCCTGTCATTAAATTCAGTCTTCTGTATAATACGGAGAAAAGAAAACAATTCCCCCACAGCTACTCAAACTTTATGTGCAACAATTCTCTGAACAAGATGATGATTGTGTGGGCTGAAATCTCACAGATCTGCAGTGGGACTCAGGATCGTTTCCAGAGAACTTTAAAAATCCTATTAAAATTCATCCATATCCATTATTCGTGTCTCCTGACATGTGACAACTCATTGCACCACAAATCAATGAATTTTCATTGCCACAAAAGCATTTCCCCAGCACATCTTTGCACACAGGGACTGATTCCCCTCTCCCTCCCTGATTGCTGCCACACACGAGGAGCTGTAAACAATCCTGGCACACACCAGCCAGACCTGCACATTCCTGGCCTTTTGTGATTCAGTCAAACACACTCTGCTGCAGAATCCCTCATTTCCTGCTGGCCCAGGGAAAGGTGCTGGGCATTCCCAGCCTGAGGAGTCAGGCAGCTGCTGGACAAGTGAAGCGAAGGATGAGGAGCAGGAATCCACGGGCTCTCCTGAAGGGATGGCTTTATTGCTGTTTCACAGAACTATCTGCTCCACATCCAGGAAATATTCCCTGTCCAGTTTATTTCCCTGCATGGAGGGCAGCCAGGGATGTGCCCCGGCCACTGAAATCACTGACCACAGAGCCCAGCTCCTGAGGGGACTCATCAGCCACAGACAGCAGTGGAACTGAGCTGCTACTGTGAATTCCAGAAATAAAACCCCAAACATTTCCCTCTACTGCCATATCCCAAGATTAAACACACTGCAATTCAATAAAGGAAATGCTGAGGAAATAAACTCTGCTCTCTGAACACGAGTGTAAGGAACTAAAGATGACAACAAAGCTGTTGATCATCTAACAAACCTAAGGCAGGCCATGTGTACATTTAGCAAAATAAATAGCTGAAGATGCAGGAATGCTAAACAAAGTCAGGCCTCATCACACGGATCCATCAGAGCTCTTGCCTTCAAGCTGGACCTGGCACAATGCAATCCTGTCACACTGGGAACAATTAATCATGGCAAGTCAGATGACAGAGACTTTTCTATTCCTACCCAACAGTTTACACATTCACAGATATATGACTAATGAGATATTTTCCATCATATTCTTCCACCTCCTCAGCTTCTGTCATTTCCAGGTACAGATCCTCTTGAGTTTGTTTCATAGAGAAAGAAGAGATCTGCTGCACCTGCTCATTGTCTTGGCATACACCCTCCATGTTCAGAGAAGAGCCTTTGAGTTACCCTTTGTTTTCAAATGCAGATCCACTCACGTTTATCCCACTGAACTCTTATCTGAAGTGTAATATTGTGCGTATGCCACTCTGATTCTTTGTTCCAGTTTCCCAAAAGCAAAAGGATTTGACAAGGGGCCAAAAGAGGCAGAACTGTCTGAGCGAGTTCCAGCTGCACCTCGAGAGCTCCTGCTTTGCTTCAGGAAGCTCCTGGTCTCCATGGTGACAGAGGAGTCGAAAAATAACGATCAAATGTTACCTTAAATGCTCCCATCCAGCACGAAAATATAACCCTGCTCTGGATGCCCCAGGCTGAGAGCCCAGTGCAGTCTGACCCCAAATCCTGCACACCCTGCACACACACCCTGCAAACCCTGCACATCCTGCCCACCTGCACATCCTGCCCTGCACATCCTGCTCCAGCCCTGGGCATGAGCTGCTGCTGGACACTGCCCTGCCCCTGCTGGACATTCCTGTGCTCCTGCTGGACACTGCCCTGCTCCTGCTGGACATTCCTGTGCTCCTGCTGGACACTGCCCTGCTCCTGCTGGACATTCCTGTGCTCCTGCTGGACACTGCCCTGCTCCTGCTGGACATTCCTGTGCTCCTGCTGGACATTCCTGTGCTCCTGCTGGACACTGCCCTGCTCCTGCTGGACATTCCTGTGCTCCTGCTGGACATTCCTGTGCCCCTGCTGGACACTGCCCAGCTCCTGCTGGACATTCCTGTGCTCCTGCTGGACCCTGCTTTGCCCCCAGAGCTGCCCAGCAGCCCAGCCCCAGCCCCAGGGGACAGCCCAGAGCCCAGAGCTGGGGCAGCAGAGGGAAGGCTCCAGTCTCACTCTCAGAGCCAGCCCTGCAGCCTGAGCTGCTGTCAGGCAGGCTGAGCACACAGAAGGGAGAGCAAAGCCTGGAGAGCAAAGCCACCCCGCAGCTCCTCCAGCACAGATGGCACTTGTTTCATTTATGAAAGGACAAAGAACAAAGTCTCTAAATCATATAAAAAAAAACCAAAAAACAAAAAACAAAAAGCAACAACAACAAAGAACCAGACTCCCAAGCCCAAACCAAATCCCCAAACATTTCAGAGAGCCCAGTTCTCCCCACGCTGCTCTCCTGGCTGTCCTGGAGCAGTGGGAGCTGTGATGGAGCCAGGGAAGGGAGGGAAGAGAGGCAAGGACTGACCCTGCACACCCGGTTTGACTCAAAGCTCATCTCTAGTGCCAGCGTTCAGCCCCTCTCTGGCTCCTCCTGCCCACACCTGGGCTGAGGATGAGCAAGGGATGAGTGTCCCCAGGGTGGAGGGGCACTGACCTCACCACCAAGGAGAGCTCACCCATCTCTGGCTCCTAAAGATGCTGACTGCTTTAGCAGATTTTTCCTACTGTCCCTGCTGATCAACAGGTGTAGTGAGTCTTGACAACATAATAAATTCACCAGTGAAAAGTGACATTCAGCAGTGAGAAGTGACATTCACCAGTGAAAAGTAACATATGCCAGGGCTGCCACATGGAGAGGCCCCGAGGGCAGCCCAGTGACAAAAAAAAAAAAAAAAAAAAAAAAAAAAAAAAAAAAAAAAAAAAAAAAAAAAAAAAAAAGGGAGCCATGCATGAGAAAAAGAGGAGAAAAATTCCAGACAAATTACAAATTCTGACCTCAGAGAATATATGACTTCATTAAGTCTTACAAATCTGACATCCTAAGTATCTCCAAATATGTTTGTTAAAAACACTGAGGTTTAACTTGTACTCACGAAAGCAAAGGATCCATTTCAGTCGGGAGGAGCTGTCCCTGGCAGCCCTGGCAGCACAGACAGGACACGGACACAACTGAGTGTGTGAGTCCCAGAGCTGCCTCCACCCTCAGTGTGAGTGATTAATTAAACTTTAACGAGTGTCTGTCTGGCAGCTCTTCAGCTCTTGTGCCCAGCCCCACGCAGGTGTTTGTGTGGCTCAGGGGGCCAAGTTCAACCCAAGGGGTTTCTGGCAAATCCCTCCCTGCTGCTGCTGCCACCCTGCTCCATTCCTGCTGCCTCTGAAGCCTCCAGGTGTGCCCAGGTGTGCCCAGGTGTGCCCAGGTGTGCCCAGGTGTGCCAGGCCCAGGATGCAGCAGAGAGGCTGCAGCTGCTGAACAGATACATGATCTGGAGAGATTTCCAGCTTTTGCCAAACAAAAGCTTTGTGTGTAATTCTGGGCAGCTCAGGAGCTGCCTGGATGGACAAGCCTCTGGTCAGATCCATGGCAGATGGGCAGCCCTGGGCTCCCTCAGCCCCTCAGCTTCCCCATCATATCCTGGACTTGTCTTGGCAAGGTCTCCAGCAATCTCTGTTCCTTTTTCCTTCTTTATTTCTTGAAGCTTAAGGAAAGGCTGCTGCCAATGCATTCAGCAAAGCCCTGTCAGCCAGTCTGCCTTGCTGTGAAATATTAGCAAACAAGCACTGATGGTAACACAGCCAAGTTTAACAAGATCTCCACTTATTATCCTGTCAATTTTGGTGGGAGAATATGGCATTGCTGTCAGATCCATCTGTGCAGTGCACAGCCCTGCATAGAAATCACCTCGTCTCACACATGGGGAAAGACTGGGCAGAAATCTGAAGGTAAGAGTGAAAGATGGATTAAAGATCTGTTAATAAATAGTGAGAACTCAATTAGGATAATTGACTGTCTGAGAGCAGCCAGGGTTTGTTCTGGTGTGGAGGGGGTGAAAATTCTGACTCTCTGGCCCCACACAAACAGGATTTGTTGCACAGATCAAATGTTATCCACAGCTTGGATCAGCACGAAGTGATGTGGCCAGGAGACATAAGAGCATGGCTGGGAAAAGCCAAGGAAGGAAAGCCTCTAAGAAGGTATCCATTTAAACATATTTTTTAAAAAATCAGCAAATTAACCTGATCACTTGTCACAAAAATGACAGCTGGTGTAGCTGGAGTAACTTCCTTGGAAGAAGTGGAAATGGAATGGAAAAACCAACAAATGCTAAAGAAACTTCAAGGGACAAATATCTATCCCTAACAACATTCCATTATTGTTTATCCTGTTCCATCTAAGAGGCTGAAGGAAAGTTGCTGGGCAAGAGAAGAGCTGGTGGAATGATTTCCTCAGCAGAAGCAGGAGGCTGCCATTGGACTCTGCTGGGGGCTGAAAACTGTGGGCTCTGAGGGGATGAAATAGTACAAGAAACCTGACACATGCTTTAAACCCAACTTCCCTCTCTGGTGCCTTTGGAACAGCTTTAGATGGACCAAGCCTGGACAAGCAGACAAGGAACAGACCCCACCCCAGCACACACCTGGGGAAACTGCACCCACTGCACCAGTTACACTGGAGTCACACTGCCTAAAGCACCCAAATTCAGCACTCACTTGTGTTCCCTCATCCTCCTGAACTCTGCACTGCAAGAGGATCCTCTTGGATGCAACTGAATTTTCATCTTACTGCAAAAATGTCACCAGCCCTGGAAATAAGAAAGCCAAATTAACATTACTTGCAGCACTCTGCAACTTTGCATATTCTGGTCTCTGAGCAGTGTTCATTTGCAGAACTCCAATGAATTTAAAAGTATCACTTTAGACAAACACATCTTTAACTGAAATAAGATTTTGACTATAAATGTTTAAGACATGCTGCACTAAATTAAAGAATCCACTTTAAAAAGCTTATAAGTTAAATGAGTGCTTGAAAACTCAGCACAAATTAATCATCTGCTTCCAGACATCTGTTCTCCTTTAAAATGTTCTTCCTTAAGTCTATTACTCCTTGAAATGGGATCACATAAATACTGTCTGGCTGCAGTGGTGAATTGCAGTCTCCCCCAGCTGTACTTTAATTACCCATCCAAGCAATGCCTTGGAACAGGAGCTGGAGAGGAGCAGCAGAGCTCCAGGGGAGTCCCTGGCACACCCAGGGAGAGCTCAGAGCCCCGGTGCTGCTCCTAAGGGGACTCTGCAAACCCCATAGCAATGTTTTATCCCAGTTTCTGCAGGAATCTGCTGCTCCTCTTGCAACCTCACAGAGCAGTGGGCACAGCGAGGCGGCTCCTCAAGGAAGGGCACAGCCCTCCCTCACAGCTCCAGGGCTGTCCCCCACCCCAAGTTTTGGGCTGGCAGACACCAGAGTTCCCAGCCCTGGTGTCACTTTGTACATGGCTGCATTCCCTGTGTGCAAGGACTAACAAAGCACTGCCAGCTACAGCTGCTGTCCCTCCATCCCTCCCCTCCCACACACACACAGCCCTGTCCACCTGCCAGGCCAGCACTGGGAGCAGCACAAGGCAAGGCCAGGTAACTCAGCTGCACCCACACTGCAAACTCCCCTGTCTTGGTCCTTAGCTAGACTAAAGTCATGTGCAAAAGAAGATTTCTCCACTTCCATGGCTTTCTACACACACAGCATTCCACCTCAACTAGGCCATTTTAATTTCTTTCTGTCTCAACCAACACAGGACTTTAAAAGATAATCTCTTCTAGAAATTCAATTTCTTCCTCCTCCTGCATGTCTAAGCAGATCTGTAATCAGTGTAATCACTGTGCCACTGTCTTGTGTGTGACTGAGGGTACTGCACATGATTTTCTTTGTTGTGAAAAGGAATAGCATTAAAATCTTATCAAAACAAATCCAAATGAGCATCAGTCCAAGAACAAAATTGACCCAACATGCTCCTGGGTGAAACTCCGGCTGTTCTTTCACAAAATGTTTTATTCTTACATACCTTAAACTTATTTAAGATTCAAATAGAAAACTCAGAATGAAAGCCCTGAGTACCCAAGTGTTGGAACAGAGGCTCCTGCGCCAGGGGTGAGGGATGTGGAATGGCTCCCTAACACCTGGAACATTCTGTAAAATGTTTAAAGCAGGGGCAGTTGAGATTCCAGTAAACAAATCATATAAATGTAACTGGAGACTCTTTCTGGCTTTGAATTAGAAAATATATCATTTCTCAGAAGTAATATTCCAAACCCATCTGTTCTCTGCAGATCCTTGAACAGCTTAATTTATGCCTTCTTTCATGATTAGCAAAGCAATTTAAGCCTGCTAACCCAGGATGTGAGCCACTAGACTTTACTAGGCTAAAGTGATCGTTTATTCTGCGCTGGTGTAGATTCTGCACCAAAAAATCTTCACTAGACGGATTTTCAACAAGCTGCAGCCTTGTTCAGACAGTTTAATTAATTTTGGGGAAAACTGAATGGCCTTCTAGATGTCTGAAGTGCAGACTGCTGGTCTGTCCCACCCATATGTTAAAACCCCTGGCTCTGTACAATGCTGCTTGGGATCCACACACCAGATGTTCCCAGAGTTTAAAGCTGCTGAATTTCTGAACTCAGCATCCCATCAGTTCATGATCCAGGGCACAAAGCTGGAGGCATTTGCAGTTTCCCCCAAGTGTCCCATTCCCACAGAGTTCAGGAGTTGCTGCACAGAGCGTATCACCCCAGGTTTGGTTTTCTGGGACCCCAAATGGCTGCAGCAGCCCAAATTCCCAGTGATACAAACATTTCTGAGCCAGAGTGTCCCACAGCAGCTCAGGGCTGGCATCAGCAGTACTCACCAGTGACACCACATCAGCTGGGCACAGGAGGATCAGCACTGTGGATCAGGGATCCCAGATCAGCACTGTGGGTCAGGGATCCCAGATCAGCACCGTGGGTCAGGGATCCCAGATCAGCACCGTGGGTCAGGGATCCCAGATCAGCACCGTGGGTCAGGGATCCCAGATCAGCACTGTGGGTCAGGGATCCCAGATCAGCACCGTGGGTCAGGGATCCCAGATCAGCACTGTGGGTCAGGGATCCCAGATCAGCACCGTGGGTCAGGGATCTCAGGATCAGCACTGTGGGTCAGGGATCCCAGATCAGCACTGTGGAGGGATCTCAGGATCAGCACTGTGGGTCAGGGATCCCAGATCAGCACTGTGGGTCAGGGATCCCAGATCAGCACCGTGGGTCAGGGATCTCAGGATCAGCACTGTGGGTCAGGGATCCCAGATCAGCACTGTGGATCAGGGATCCCAGATCAGCACTGTGGGTCAGGGATCTCAGGATCAGCACTGTGGGTCAGGCATCCCAGATCAGCACTGTGGGTCAGGGATCCCAGGACACTTCAGGGCAGGAACAACCCCACAGGAGCAGCTGGATTGGCAGCAGGGACATTTGTTTGTACTGCTTCCACTCCATGAAAGAAAATGAAGCTTGTTCATTTAAACTAAGAACTGAAGAAATATTATATATATGCATATATGTATTTATGTATTAAAAGGCTGATGTTATTTGGCTTCAGCTGCACTAGAGAAACCCTGCCCTGCTCCATTAGCCAAATGTCACTGTCACACAAAGAACTGTCCCCATCTGGATTAACTTCTAAAATTAAGAGAAAAGTGTAAGAGATTATGTGATAAAACACTGCTGCAATAATCTACCCTGACCTCCTGCAAGAACCATACAATTTTTCTAAATTAATACCAATTAAAGCAAGTTTCTTCACCTCCCACAATGGAGATCTTCTCATTTTCTTCCTTACAAGGAACTTTTTCTAGGCCTCAGTCACACCTCCCAAACTGCCACATCATCCTGGGTAAGAGACAGAAATCCAGGTCCAAGGTTTAAGGGATTAATCCAGTGTCTGCTTCTGCTCCTCCATGGAAAAATGCTTTTTGTTTAGAAAAGCCACTGTTCTCTCCCAGTGATAACACAGCCACTCTCCTCTGTTAGAGCCTGAGTGGAACAGTCAGACAAACTCAAATGGGGCTCAAATATTCCAGAAAAGAGACCAGAGCTCAGCTGCCACCTCCAGCCAAGAACCACCCTGTGAAATGAAGGATCTCCCCTCCTTGCATCTCCTGCCAAGACAGATGTGTGCAGTCATTAACAGTCATTAGCTGCTGCTGGATTCAGCACCAATCTATTCAGATAATTTTTTTTTCAGAAAATATGTAACCAAGTGCTTAAAAATCTATTTTAATGACGTTTTCAAGAATAATAATACTCTGCATTACAAAAGAAAGAGGTAAAAGGTACGTCTTTGACATATCAGAAAAACTTACAGCAAAGGCAAAGAGTATCTTCCAACCAAAATAAAGCTATGTTGTTCCCCACAGGGAAGCTTTAGGTGTCTGAGATTCCTTCACCCAATTCACTTTCAGCCTTCATAGAAAAAGGTGAACAGTCAAAATAGTCACTCTACCATGTCAGTTTAAATATTCCACTGACTGTCGACAATTTAGCAATAAAATTACAAATATACAGAAAATGGCTCTGCTGTACCAAAGCTACTCACACAACCAACAGCAAGAATACATAACAAAATAAGCAGAAATTAAGTGTTTTCATTCAAAAAAGCAGAATTACTCCCACATTCCACTCTGTCCCAAATCAACACAATAACAAAAAAGGAAGACAACTGCTGTCATACTTTGTAGAGAGGGCAGAAGACAAATCTACACAGGACTCACAAGTCTGGACTAAGCCTAATTCTACAAACCATTTGCTGTAGAATCACAGTTCATACATGAAAACATATAAAATTTACAATAACAATTCAGAACAAGTGATGCTAATGAAGGGTCGCTGCCTGTTGGGCAGAACAAGCCCCAGTCCAGCATTCTAGACAACACAGTGCTTTGGAGAATCCTCACAAAAGGCCAAAAGTGATCACCAAAAGTGTTTTTTTTCCAAGCAGGAGGACAAGACACAAGGAAACCAGTATTGCCTTCAGTGCAAGGTCAGGCTTTGGAGCACGGCATTACAGACACAGAATGCTACAAATGCACACACGGCCCCGGCAGCTCCGGCCCACACCAATGCAGCCCTAAGCATGGAGGGGAGTCCAACTTCCCTCAGCCCTGCCAGGAAGGAGCACGTTAAATCACCACTGATGCACCGGCATGAAACTTCACCTTGAAACAACTGAAATGCTGCAAGGAGCTGCTCACTAATACCCTCCCTGCAGTGCAGCAGTGTGTGAGCTGTGCAGTGTGATCTGTGCAGTGTGTGAGCTGTGTGCTGTGTAGTGTTTGAGCCCTGCAGTGTGTGATCTGTGAGCTGTGCACTGTGTGAGCTGTGCAGTGTGTGAGCTGTGCAGTGTGTGAGCCGTGCAGTGTGTGAGCTGTGCAGTGTGATCTGTGCAGTGTGTGAGCTGTGCAGTGTGTGAGCTGTGCAGTGTGTGAGCTGTGCAGTGTTTGAGCCGTGCAGTGTGTGATCTGTGTGCTGTGCAGTGTTTGAGCTGTGCAGTGTATGAGCTGTGCAGTGTTTGAGCCGTGCAGTGTTTGATCTGTGCAGTGTTTGAGCCCTGCAGTGTGTGATCTGTGCAGTGTTTGAGCTGTGCAGTGTGTGATCTGTGTGCTGTACAGTGTGTGAGTTGTGCAGTGTTTGATCTGTGCAGTGTTTGAGCCCTGCAGTGCATGAGCCCTACACCCATCCCGCAGCACACCTACAGCCTGAGCAGGAAATAGATCTCGGGCTGGTCCTGCGGTCCGGACGGCAGCTGCAGCTCCCCACAGCCGTGCTGCAGGGCGTTGCAGGCTCCCTCGGGCACGCCGCGGCGCTCCGCGGGCAGGCCGTGCAGGTAGCGGGCGATGTAGGAGCCGGTGGAGTGGCGGTTGGCAGCGGGCGGCCCCGCGGCCTTGCTCCGCAGCACCACGCCCGGCACCGCGGGGCTCGGCC
>VWYP01031374.1:0-50952 GCA_013400435.1 Pycnonotus jocosus
AAATAAGTAGTTTTATCCAGATGTTTTCAAATATGCATGTTCCTTTCGTTAGAAGGCTTCTGAATCATTGCATCCAGTGTCGTGCATTTAGTACTTTTGACTTATATTCAATTAAACATGGCTTAAAAAGAATCACTGTCTTGAGTGATCATAAACATGGCTTAATGAGAATCATATTTCCTTTAAAAGAAATCAGTTGTAAAAAGAAAATAATTAAAATAAAATAATAAAAGTTAACAGAATAGACTTCATGCACTTTATCATACATCTGAAAGTACAGGCAAAGAAAATGTGGTTCAAACAGGAAGAAGCAACAGAACTAGACGAGGAATCTTTACCATTAAAAATTATAATATCTCAAAATAAATAAAAAAACAGAAGCCTTATTTTTTATGAAGCTGATGAAAATGTCTACCTATAATGGAATTTTTGGGCTAAGCTACAGTAATGTTCTAGCCTGATGTTTATGATATTCTGCTCAAGGTACTTGACTAGGATTTCATGCAAGGTTTCCAACAGAAGTTTTCTGATCCACAAAGCTATAGATTCAGATTTTTGTGTTGTGTGACACAAAGGGCATTTTAAACTTGTGTAAACATGGGGAACAAAAACCAACAAAAGAAATCAAATGTTTGCATCTTAAGGAATATATTTCAGAGTTAAAGTATCTAAACTGAAGCCACACCAGCAAGTCAGTAAAAACAGAGCATTTCTGCATTTTTCTTAGACTTAAAAATATACTTTTCTATATACTATTTTACACCACTGTGCATGAGGGGAGAGCAAAAAGGTGTTCCAAGATTAAAGCTTTTTGAATGACAAAACCTTTTCTTTTTCAAAGGAACATTTAACATTTTACTAAAATGAAATATAGTTAAAGGTAATTAAATATTTAAAAAATGTTATTATGTAAAAAACAGAAAACAACCCCCCCAACCCAAGTATGAGCAACATGTTTGTTTCTTGGAATTGAAAGAATTTGCCTGCAAATACCAGGTTTAAAACCTCAATATCTAGGTAGATCTTAGGCAGGGTTAAATATATCCCCTTTCTTGGTTACGAGAAGAGCTGTAGAATGTCACAGACAAGAGTCCAGAGTTTCATGAAGCTGGCTGGAGGTGACTGGCTCTGTGCTCCTGTTTCTTTTGCTGTCAATCTCAATCAAATTTTTAACACCTGCAAAGATGAACTTGGTGAACTTGAGCTCTCACACAAGGCTTTGCTTTTTCCTGGAAAAAAACCCCTTCTTTTACACTTAGAAAGAGTTATGGCAGAATGATTTGGTCTCTGCTCTTAAAATGAAATTCCAGCTTCCCATGCTTACATTGGCCTGTGTCTGCAATTGTTGGGGTTTCTCTGGTTTTACAATTTTCTGGCCTTCACAGCTTGCCTTACAGAAGTTTGAGATATCAAATGTGCTTGGACTTGTCTCTGTTTTTTGAATAGGCAGATGACTTTTAGGTACCTGTACCTACAGTTTGTATTGGGCAAGTAGTATTAATGTAGACATGTTGCAAACTCTGCCACTGTTCTTAGAACTGGTTAAGAAAGCACATGTTGCTGGACAGCTGTTACGAACAGATCAGAAAAAAATAACTTAAATACTGTCGTAATTTCTCAGCAAGCTTGAAAGGACTGAGGTGAGGAAAATGGGTAACTTGTTTTATGCTAATGTTGTACAGGAGATGATAGGCTTATTCAGACATTAACACTTAGAAAGTGACTATTAAATTGCAAGGAATTGAGGCCATTTTACATCTAAATAAGAACATCCACAAAAAATCCCCTTGAATTCCCTTGAGTGCAGTATATTGTGCCTTTAAACTTTTTAATTTGAACTTATCTGCAAGTCTTCCTGTGACCAGCTAAAGAAATGAATTAATGACATGTGGATTAATGAAATAGGCCCTGACAGGGTGGTTTGGTGCAGCCTTCTTTCGTACAGATTTGACCCAAATACATTTTAAGCTCCTGCTGGTAAGAAACCAGTTATTAAGCACTAAGTTTCAACACAGTGCCTGATAGTTAGGGAACCTTTCTGTGTGTTTCATTTTACATATAAAGCTCACATTGTCTTCAGAACAGAGTATCAAAAAGACAGTTTGTCTCATGACTCCTTGACATCTCTTGTTCCCTCCTGCCCTGTACCAGTTTCTGTGTTGTGTATGTTTAATTGAGCACTGTTCTCTGAACAGTAATTAAAGCCCAATTTGACTTGTTGCTGAGCAAGATGATAAGAGCTCTGGCTGTCAGCATGGTCAAAGATCAACCTTTACCCCTTACAGAGCTTACTGCAGCTTCGTAATTTATTCTGCTGAAAGCTCCTCTGAGAACATGGCAGACTCTGCAGCTGTTGGTGGGTGTCCCCAGTTGTAACTGGTAACTATTGTGGAGAAAAGACAAAAATGCAATTATATTATAGCTATTCCTGGAGTTCTTCATCCTACATGACAAAACAAGTCTTTCTTTCTTTCTTTCTTTCTTTCGTTTTGTTTTGGGTTTTTTGTTTGTTTGGGTTTTTTGGTTGGGTTTTTTTTTGTAGGATTTAAGCTGGTATAAGATATCATATAACCATGCTTAAAAGTTTTTATGTGCAGTCAAGGAAATCAAAGAACCATCGCTTCTGCTAAACCTTCCACTTGAAAACTCTGCTTTTTCTCAATTGCATAGAAGTAAAATATGGTCTGAAAGACCATTTACATGTAAAAATTCAATTAGCCTGTGACACTTCTTTATGTCTTTATGTCTCTATCTGTGTGCAAAGAATGTCTACAGTTTAATGTGCAGTCAATAACTGTGAATTGTCTAGTCATTCCTAGCAAAATGCCTTGAGTCTAGAATTCTCCATATATAAAGGAGCTATAGAATCCAGCACAGATGGAAAAACTATGTATAGTCATCAGTGGCACATGCTGAAATTGCCTTTTGCTGCAGCTTTTCCAGAACTTTGCCCTAACACATTCTACTATCTTAGTCATTAAACTTTAGCCATTCTTCTCAAGACACAGTCTTGGAATATAAAATACTCACTCTAACCAAGAGCTAGTAACTTCCTACTAACAACCTGAATGTTTATTTTCATTGTCTCCCTGAGTTTCTGAGCACTGAAAATTATCCTCTGATACGAATATGTCAAGCTTCCCTGGTTGCATTCAAGTCGTTTTCTCTGGATGACTGAAGTTCAGGCCATGCCTTCTCAAGCATTGCCTGTTTGTGTGTTATGTCTGAGGAAAGCTATGATACAACTGTGACTAATTGCATCTGCACCAAAAGAAATGCTACACTAGGGAAACCAGAATGGTTACTCAAAGTTTGCACTACTACCCAAAAACAAAGGCTCAGAATTTGGTTTTGGCTGAATCAAAGCTTCCAATAAACATTTATTTATTGTTCTTTTTTTTTGTTTGTTTGGTTTCCAGTCAAAACAGCAACAGAGCATCAAAACTGAACCTTATGAAATAACCAGATTGATAATTTCTGCATTTAAGTATTCATGGCTGTTCAAAATGCAGTTTTTATTGGTTTCACCATTGGTTTAAATAAAAGTAAAATTATGTTATAGGTCAAGATTGTTATATAACTTGGAGAACATAATTTTCTTGTGAGAATTAAGATTCAGTCTTTAGCTGTAACTTTTTGTTTTGTGCACACATTTTAATGCACATTAGTTCATGTTTTCCTTCTTACTCTTGACTGTTAAAATATTAGTGGCAGCAGCAGCAGAGCATTGCAAAATAAATCTTTCCTTCCTTCCTTTTGGTCTGATGTAATTGATACTAGACAGTGCAGTGCCAAATAAATACAACTAAAGGAAGAAAGAATAGGAAGAAGTAGATTTTCATCTTTTGGCTAGAGTCCTTTTACATATGCTGTAGTGATTGGTATGTACTACAAAGGAAAGAAACCTGTGGGCAATTTCATTGCAGTAAAAATAAGTACTACATACTAGGAGAAAAAAATGTAGTTCTGCCTGTCTTTTGCATCTGGTATATAAAACAAGTTCAATATAGAGCCAACCGGAGCTTCAAAGCTGAAATTTCCAGAAAAAACCCTAGCTTCATGGTTTTAACATTAATTTGAAATAGAATGCTTGACTATAAAGGAGTGTTGCCCTTAATCCTTTAATATGGAAAATCTGGAGTTTTTTATGTGTAACTTCTTGGAATAAAGTCTTAAAAATAGATTCTGCACCTTGCATAGCTTTGTTTATTGTAATGCCCTATTTATACTTTGTTGTTGTTGTTGTTGGCACTGCCATTATGGAATTTTGAAGACAACCTATAATTTCTTGTTCAGTATCAACCTGTAAAAGTTTCAGGACGACTTTCCTGGAGTAGAGTTTTCATCTCCAGTATTCTAAGCCGGATTTTCCATTTCTGTGTGATTTGGTCAAATTACCTCTCTCCTTGATCTCTACCCCTTTATGTTGATTATCTGCCCAGAACTCCATCACCCTCAAAGGCTGTGCTGCTTTTGTCCAGTGTCTAGTTTCAAACAACCATGTCAGTGTGAAAATTATTGTGCCTCATTCCAGCTGAATGCCATAGTCATAGAAGAATATTTTATGACATATTTTTTACGTTTTCAGGTATGCTAATTAGCTCCCTGTGCCATTAGGATTCAATGCTGCACACAGAGGAAAAGCTCTTTATTTCTTCTACTGAAACATAGTTATGAGATTCATAAAGCTGTTATTCATGGTCAAGCCCTACGCAAATGGAGACAGAAGAGAAGAAACCTCTTTGTTGGGGCTATTCATCATGGTCTGGGGAATTTCCCCCCAAGCAGTCCTCTCTAATAGTTTTGCTCAGATTGTGGGTATTTCTGTGTAACCAGGTTGCAGGCTACACAGTGAGTCTCTAATCGCTGAAACAATGCGAGGTCAATAGTGTCCCTGCACACAAAGTGAGCATGAGACAGTGAGGAGAATTCTAAAAACAATTGTGGGCTGCTTTTAGTGATTAACATGGAGAAAATATAAAGAAATAATTCCCTATATCATGTTTTAAACATTGCTGTGAATGGAAGATAATGGCTCCAGTATTTGAACATACTCATTTGGAGATGGAGACATATTTATTTCTTCACCAGAGATTAATTGCTCTGTCACAATTGCTCTGTGGAATAAAGACCTTTGTAAGCGGCTGTGCAGGTTATCCTTCAACTCTACTTTTTATGAAGTAAAGTTTTATAAAGAGTTTCAAAAGTGCTAATAAACTCAATATAAAAGCTGGGTTTTGGCACAGCAGAAAACATGGAACAGATTTTATTTTAGTATTGGTATATAATGATAGTAAGGTAAATCCAAAAGTAGATTATATAGCTAGTAAAATTGTAAAACATTGGGACTTGTCAAGCTTGTGGCCAATAAAAGGGCCAAATTAATTTTGTACATTGGAAATTGTAATTTTTAAAAAAAAATTAAGTGGCATTATTAGAAAAAGTGATCACTGTTTAAATACTGCAGATTAGAGAACTCTCTCAATTATTCATCAGATTGGTCAAGATTTGGAGTTAAATTGTGTTCTTGTTTTTCTCAATATAATGTGCAAAAATGCTTTTTCTTTATGAAAACTCATTTAGTAAGATTATCCTAAAGAAACACTGTAATTATCATTTGGGTAATTCAAAGGAATGCGTTCTTTTACATATTGTAACAGATAAAGGGTTTGGGGCAAAAAGCTAGTTACTGGCAACAGAATAACACCCTGACATTAAAATTAAATTAACAAGAGTGTGCTTAGATTGTTTTTTATTATGATATCAGGGGTTTTTTGTGTCTAGCCCTTCTTATACACAAGAAATAGCAACCTCTAGTCCCAAACCACTTACCTAGTGACCTGCTGCTCAAAATTTTTCAAAATTATCATAATGAAGTCATGTAATTTTTTTCTTTTATTTTTATTAACAAAAGTCCAAATTAATCTTCCTCAGCCTCAGCCATGTGCTGAGATACAACCACTGAAAAACAATTAAGCTGTCCCTCAGTATAACACTCCTATCCTAAAAAAAAGTAGGATAAATCACCTTTTGGGGAATTGTGTTGCTCTTTTTATATTAGATGGAGACTACACAAACACCTTTGTTAGGACAAATAACTTTATTAAGTTTCAGATGGTCAAAATTAAGAGAGATTTATCTTTCTTGAAGCATCTTGGACCTTGACTGGTATCTGGATTATTGTCTAGAGGAAGTCTAAAACAAAACTGCTTCTTGGTTGTAATGCCTTAGCTATACACCTAAAGTCAGATTGTATTCCTATATTTGTGACTCTACTTTAAAGTTTTATTGGTAAACTAAGATTTTTTGCAGTTATTTTTGGTTACTATTACATTGGTCATGATTAGTTGTCTTGATTATTCCATGATTAGAACTTTGCATTTTGAGCTGAAGAAAATCTCCTACATCTGCCCAAATCTTTTTCTACAAGTTGAAAATCTTTCTTAGCTGTTCAAGTCTAAGATCTAAGATTGTAAAGTTCTCCATAGGATTAGAGGATTAGATCTGTTGTATGTGCTCCTGGCGTGGAGGAGGCTTTATTTATCCTATTGTTTCTTGGTTCTAAATGAGTATCTGTTCAATGGTGCTTGATATTAGTAAGAACATGTGTATGGGTATAGGATAGAAATCATGCACTTATTTGATTTATTCATAGGTGCTAATGATTTACATTGGAAGTTCAACTGCCTCCGAAATAAATATTCAAGGTGCTCCTACATTCTGGAATAATAATCACTTTACTGCTCAGGTGAGCATCCTGGTATTGGATTTTAAATATTATTTTTGTAAAATATTCTTACTGGATAATACTTCTTAAAATCCCAATTAGAAAGTAAAAATTATTTTCTGCAAAGTCTGCCATTATTTTTCTTACTATTTTACACATTCTTTTGCTGTGTCTAGAACTGCACAGAGATTTTAATAAAGCTCAGGTTTATTTCTATTTTTCAGGGTTACATTAGTAGAAGATGAAATTATGTCCCCTCTTCCTTTACTAATTGGCATCTAGAAGATATCTGTCTACTGGAGTCTCATCTGGATACTTTTCAGTAAATTATGGTGAAATTCAGGAAGATTGGCTTTGGAAGAAATCAAATTTGTCATGGTGTCACATTGCCCATTCCTTCAGACTATTTACCCCTTAACAGTATCAAAAATCCTGCTTGTAGTAGTTTCTGACTGTTCTATTATAATTTTATATCTGAAGCTGAATATATTCCTGATTTGTTTTCTTTCTTGAACTATTATAGAAAAAGTTCTATAATCTGCCTCTTTCAAAGTCTGGACATGGGAAAGCAGTCTAATGAGAGACACAAATTTTTTTTCTAATTATCTGGCCTCTGCTGGCATGCAATAATACCTTCATTTTCATGATTTTATTTTTGAACATCAGATTTTGTCTGGCACCATGAAGTTAGACGGGTATATGAGGTTTGTTTTTTGGGGGTTTTTCTTTTTGGTTAGGCTTCAGTTTTTCATGTGAAAAATTGGACCACCAAAAGGAAACACCTGCCTTTATCTTGAACACACTTCTTCAGCTCTGCAACATTGTTCCACCATTTCCCACGTTTCCAGCTTGCAGAACACCCAGCTGTGCTCCAAGGTCAAGACTTTGCTTGGACTCAGAACACAACTTGTTTTTTAAAATAGTTACGATGTGTATGGGCAGGCACACCAACATCTAACATCTCTTGAAAGGAAAATGACAGGATATTTGAAAATGCCACTTCAATAGGATGAAGAAAGAACTGTAAGCAGATGTATTAATTTTTAACTGCATTACTTACAGGCATGCAAACCAGAACTACCTGAGTTATTCCCACAGTTAAGTGATGCAGAGTAAATCATCATCAGCTGATCAAAATTCCTCTGGAAAGTTATTACTGTAGATAAGACAATAACTCTATTTTTGTGTTTCCATGAGCACTTGGTGGTTTAAGCTAGGTGAAACTAACCCTACTTCTAGTAACACCCAACGTGCTTGCTCTCCTCATAGATCCCAGAATTTGGTATTCTTGGTTCCTCAGTCACTCTGTGTGTGCAGGAAGAAGTGGACTCTCCATTAAGTTATTCTGTGCATAGCTACTACTGCTGTAACAAGAGAGAACTCTTGTACAAGAGAAGCAGGTGTGAGTATTTTCCTCTCTGAGACAGGAGGAGAGAAATGCAAGTCCATTTCTTTTTTGCTGGTGAACACCTCAGGCAGAAAGGTTTCTTGTGAAAGTCTTTTTTCTTTCAGAAAATAAAAGCCCCTGATCTAATTCCTCATGCTTAAAATGACAAATACAGATTCTAGACACAAGGAAGTGTTTCAAGGCTGTGGAAGCCCATTTTCCTGGTATTCTTTATACTAACTCATACATGGTGCTTATGGAAAGAGATTTCTGATGCACATCTACTTTGATATTTTCAACTGGTTATTTTAGAACAAAGTTTATTGTCAACTCATCCCAAAAGTTAACCTTTCCTTGCTTGGTAGAAGCGCTTAGGATGATGCCTTTGGCTGTTAGACCTTGTGCCTTATGTTTCTTTTGGACATGTCCTCTTGGTTCCAGCCACAGGAAAGGTACCCAAAAACCAGCAGGAACACGTGTCTAAATGAAGATCTGGTGTCACACTGCATGTTCAGGAAGAAGCAGATAGCCTAACTGATGAATTGCTAAGTCCTTGGCTATGATCTGAAATCTTTACAAAAGGCACAGGATGGTTTGGGTTGGAAGCAACTTTAGAGATCATCTAGTTCCAACCCCTGCTTCCACTAGAGCAGTCTGCTCAAAACCCCAACCAAGCCAGCCTTGAACACTGCCAGGCATGGGGCATTCACAGCTTCTCTGAGCAACCTGTTCCAGTGCATCACCACCCTCACAGTAAAGAATTTCTTCCTAATATCTCATCTACTGCCTTTCTGTTTAAAGACATTACCTTGTGTGCTTACACTATGTGTCCTTGGCAGAAGTGCCTCTTCAGCCTTCTTGTAGGCCCCCTTTAGGTACTTTCTTCTTCAAGTTCTTTCTTCTCCCAACAGTATTGTTGCCAGAGTATCAGGGTGGTTGGAGCACACCTATAATTTCTTAGGCAGAGTAGGAATTAGCATGTCCTCATGGCAATATGTCATGTACAGTAAATAATTTAACTGTAGCATAGCTCAGGGATATGTATTCAAAGGAAGTTTGAAATATTTGGCAGGCAGTGAATTTCTTTTTACAGGGATGGAAAAGGCTATAAGCTCATCTCTAATATAAATACTTGCAACCGGTAGCAGGACTCTATGATGGTAGTGTACTAGTTAATGTCGTTCAGGTAAATAAGGAAATTTCAGACCAAATATTTATGTCAGCAATTATGGTTACTTACAGCCATTTATATCCCTATTTTTAGCACACTGAAAACAATAATAAAACCCAGGATTTAATAGGCTTTAATGGACAAAGTTAGAAGCAGGAAAATGGGATTTTCATAAGAGGCCCTCATTTCCTTAAGGGATCCGGATTTTTTTTCCATGTTCTCACCAGTGTATCTTAAGTAGCAGCAGTATCTTAAGTTGTAAGACACATCAGTGTATCTTAAGTTGTAAGTAGCAGTACAACCTATAGACTTACAGAAAGCTTGACCTTTGGGCTCTGCAATCAAAGGCTGCCCAACTCATTTTGCAGTAACCAATACCTTTTGCCAGGTGAGCTGCCCCGTTCACTGCTGTCTCCTTTACGGGTAGTTACAGAGACCTTCACAGCAGAACTGCTGTTGCCTAATTTTCAGAGCTTCTGATTTCAATAGCCACTTCTTTGGTCATCTCTAATGAGTATCTGCAACAGTGAAGTCAATGGAACTAGTTTGATTAAATACTGGCACAAATGAAAATGTTACAGCTTATTTTACACATAAAAAGGGAAGGAAAAGGGTATTTTGCACATTAAGATATTTACCTCAAGTGAGGAGAAAATTGTCTATCCTTTTTCAATACTCTGTGTGATAATGAAAGTCTTTCATCTTTCTGATGTGGATGAAAAATATTTTGAAGTTGTCTCTTTACGTATGCTCTAATTAAATTCAAAAGGAACTCTAATTCAGATTCACACATTTGAAAACATCTAGCAAAAATGAGTGATTTCATTAGTCCAGAGAAGATGTGCAGGGTGAAGAGTCAGTTTAAAGTTAATTCATATTAATTTGTGTACACATAAGTTCAGAGAACATTTTATATACAAGGTAAAGCATCAATTTAAAATTAATTTTGCCCTAGAAGATATGTGCTGCTGATTTTTGAAGAAGTAGAAACTCTATTCTCAAAATAGCTTGGAATCTTTATCAAGAAAGGATATTAGCAGCCTTCAATTTTAGCAGGTCTTTCCTCTCTGTTCTCCAGGTTTCCTTTATCATCTAACATTTGACCCATACTTATCAATATGTATTGTAAACTTTTAAAGCTTGTCAACAGAGAAAATACAGTTCTAATGTAGGTAGAGATAAATATAACCTCACAACTTGTTTCCCATGATCCACCCATAAGCAACTTGTTTGAGGTTTGTGGTTTCTTCCTCAGAGAAAGCTCCCTCATTGTCTTCAAAGAATGATTGATTCAGCGAGCTGAACTAAGGACAAGAAGTCACGGGAGAGGTCTCTGCCCCAGTACCATGGCCTGGAAGAATGATGATAGGTTATCATTTCCCTTTTGTTGCTATTAATTCAGTTCATGGATATGCTACGGATAAACATCTAACAGGAACCAATCCCTTTTAGAATTGCTCTCAGGTCTGGCAGGCAGAGAAGTCCTTGAGACTGTTGTGAACCATACAACAGAAAGTCTGAGGTTCATTTTAGCATCTTATGCAATATTTGAAGAATATGTTGAAATGTCATTTAATCAGGGCATTGTAGAACAGATGAACATTTTAGTTTTGATCTGAACTTTGGTTAGTGACCATTAATTGCCAGGAAAACATATTCTTTTTGGGGGGACTGAATAAATGCAGATGACAGTTTCTTTATCTCTTTTCTTTCACTTCTCAGAAAGTCTTGCCTTCTGCATTGAAAAAATCAGTCAAGCTTAGTGATTACTACAATATCTATACAAATACATGAAAATGTATTAACATTGTTATGATGAAATTATAATTTCTGAATATCTGATCAGAGAGAATTTTCCCACCTTGTTCCTTTTTTCTGGTTATTATTTGTTTTTCCTATTTGTTACTAGACTGGAAAACTGATATTTCCTTCTGTCTCCTCCACTGTAAGCTGTTCAGAACTGATTTGCAGTTCAGTGCCGATGTGTTTTAAACCTATGATGAAATATTGCTTTCTCAAACTATTAGGAGGCTGGCTACATGAAGGCTGGTGACTGAGCTACAAATGAAAAGAAGTACATGACTTAATGCAGCCTCCTGATCTTTGCCTTTACAATGCCCTTTTGTTCTATAAGTTTCCATGTGGGAAGATTAGGGAGGGTCAGTAAACAAAAATGTCTTTGCATGTCTTAAGAGATCTAAGTGCTCTGCCTGTAGAGTCAGCAACTTCCCATTGAGTTTCAAATAATCTGAAAGAGATGTGTTCCTTTCACAGCATGAAAATTCTGGCTGGGGCAATGGGTATTGTCTGCTGATTCCTTACAATCTCAGATTCACAGTAATGTGACTGGGCCACCTGGCTAGCGACTGTTTTTGCCACTTTTGCTTCATCAAAACAAATCATCAATTGCACATACTGTTTCTCCTCATTCCAGGCAACATATTTCCTTAATAATACATATTTCCTTTATAACTTATAAGAAAAAGCAAATGGTTTGTGGCAGATTCAATGGCAGAAGAAGTGTAGAACTGTGGGGAAGTAAAGAAGAATTTGAAGGGTTGTGGAAGAGACATAAATGTGCAGGAGATGCTGTCCACAGACTATAATTTGGCTTTCCAATTTTAAATTTTAAGGAGGAGAGAGGCTATGGAAGAACATGCCATGGTTATATGGCTTCATATTATTTTATGAAGCAGCTTTTTAAACATGAAACTTTGTGCAGAAGCAAATTTATAAGTCTGATACTGCAGCTTAGAGTTTGGCTGATGTGAGAATTTTAGGATCAGGCCTTGAAAAGATAATTTTGGTTTATCATAGATTGACAAAAGTAAAGGGCTAATTTGCTACCTGTACAATCTCACACTGTACACACTGCTAAGACAAGCAACTCTAAATGAACACAGAAGTCCAAAACCCACAGGCTTTTAAGGTCACTGAGATGGGCTATAAGATACACAGTGATGTTCTGTTCATAACACAGAAGCTTTGGAAGGAATTTGGATACTAATAACTGGCCTATTGATGTGACTGTTTATTCCAACCATTTACAAACATGGGGGATTGTGCAATGCTCTGACATAATTTCTGCTAGCAGCTGGAAACCTCCGCTGAACATCTGTCTGCAGCGCTGTTCTCATAGTCCATCTGCCAAAACTAGCTGAGTAAATTGAAATGAAATTCCAATTTTTATTTCTTTCTCAAAACTTGTGTCGTCTTTCAAGGCAAAACCATTTTTTTGTTAAAACTCTTTCAACAATTCCTTGTGTCAATTCTATAACCTTTAGTTATATTTTGTCTCATAAAAATGTAGAACACTGGAACACGTATCGCTGCGTCAGAAGATTCCATTCCATGAAAACCATTTGCACTAGCTGTTATTTATATGTTGGCAGCTAGCTTTGAAATGATTGTTTGCTCTTCTTGGAAGCATGGACAATTTTAACCAGAGGTGTCAGTACTGAAAAGGCAGAAAAACGGTGTAGGGACTAGTATATAATTTTAACTTTCATTATTATGAGGGTGAAATGGGAAAGAAGCGGGAAAAATGTTTATCCCTTTCTTTATACCTGCAAGTGTAAGTAGAAAAGCAAGGCAACTAAATGAAGATTCCCTTTCCCATAATGTGAATTTTCCCTGGCTAGGTGTACTTTTAGATGATCTCCATTGATCTTGACCTGTATTCTGAATATAACATGAGATAACATGAGAGGCACTTTAATTTTCCAGATGGAGAACAAAGACCTCTGGTTCTCAACTAATTTTAACTATGTCCTTAGCTCTTAGCTTTGGGTTTATTTCTTCTTACTTACGTCAAAATAGGTTAAAAGAGTTGAACCCTGGAACTGTCTGGTTCTGCTCACTGACTTGAGCAGCTGGGACTCACCACTTCAGATTTACACATGTTCTTTTCCTGTATGTTCCTAAACTTGAAGCGTCATCTTCCCATGTTTAATCTCTTTATATCTTAGCTAAATTGTAAAATAGGGATTATTAGGGAATAAGTGTATTTTTGTGTGGGAAATTGTGTGTTAAAATTTACACAAATTCATTCTAGGGGTAACAAGTCTCACAAGAAATCCTTACCACTCAGATGTAAATATATACAGTGGGAAAAGACTCAGATCTTTACAACATCCACTTACTTTCTTTTGAAGAAAATAATAATAAAGAAAACATCTATAAGGATTTCTGTGCTGGGGATGACTAGTTTTCTTATAACTAAATAAGGTAAAATTATCTATTTTTTTATTTCTAAATGCTATTATTTGCAGATTCAGCAAAATCTGTTTTTTGGAATTGATTTTATCCTCATTTATCCTTCCATTAACATAGAAGCTAGAGAAATTAAATGATATAAAGTGGATATAAGTGACAGCAGAACTGGGATTGAGATTAGCTCTGTGGTTCTGTGATTTGACATACACCTCTCCCTCCACTGGTGACAAATGACAATTTTTGCCACAGGAAAAGAAGAAAGCACTCCATTCTTAACTGATAAGAATGTCCAGCTCTATTCAATAGATTTTCTATACACCCTGACCCAGTTGTTTTTTTAACTAAGTCCTTAATTTATAGATGTTGTAAGTCTACTCTGTCTTCCAAATAAGCAATTAGGTCATCAGGATCCATAATTTATTAAAGTGCATTTTGTGAACAGGGAGTTCATCCGTGAGGATATTGTGTTTCCCAAGGAAGTTATGAAGAAATTTGCCAAAAAGGAACTAAGGTTAAAAATTCAACAAATCCGTCTCTTTCTCTTGAGTTCCTCTAACAGATATTTCTGAACAGAAGTGGGATGGAAGTAGAAAGAAAACTTCCAGTGAAATGCTGAAGTGAAGGGTACCAACGCAGTGAGCTGCGTCTCTAAAATGAAAACCACTTCAACTAGAATGAAAAAAGCCCCAAATCCTAGTACCTAGTAGGCTAATGCACTAAAATGCAAAAGCCCAGATGCACGAGAGGATTCAGCCCTTACAATTGTTTCATGTTCAAGATTCTAAATTTACACACCTCAGCAGTTATCTCAATCTCCTGTTACATAAAAGCCATTCTGAACTTGCTGGAGTCTTGTCTTGGGAATGCTAGGCATCCCAGGGCATACCCAGATTATGTCCTACAACTGTCTGTGATGAGCAGGTCTCTCCTACTAGCTGCTCATCTTATACATCGTGCTTAGTACAGAAACTGGTTTCTGCAAAAGCATTCAGTCTTCATTCCCTTCTTTACTCAATAACTGACTTCTTGTAGTGTTTACCTGAGCTGTTAGGTAAACACAGCTTACAGCTTCTCCATGAGTCAATCTGGACACAGCATCTCTAAAATTTGAAGTAAAAAAGGCCTGTGAGTGCTGATGGGTGGAGAGGGAACAGGGTCTCTTTAACTCCTCTGCTGGATCTGCTTTTCTTCACATGGCAGTATTCAATGTGCATTGGGCCAAAAGCACTGAGAACTACTTTGGAACCTAATGATGGGGAAACCCAGCTGGCAGTGGGTGGGCTTGTGCCTGTTTAAGAGTGCCTAGTCCAGCGAGACAGTTTTTAAAAAGTAGAATATGTCCAACAGAGATGAACCTGAGTTCTGGGTTTCTGACAACAGCAGGGTCAGGTCTTCTGTGTGAGATATCAAAGCTGGCTGGAAGCACAAAAGAAATGTTCATTTTTATTTCTTCACGTATCACATTTTTCACACGTTAATGAACTTTTGGGAGAATTGGAGAAGGCATCATAATTTCTCTCTACAATGCTGAATAGATTTATTAGAGAGGACCATATCAGGCATATGTCTTGGAAGCTACCTTCAGAGAGATTTTGGGTATACACTTTTAAGGCACCATGGTATGAGCTCAAAGTGCTGTTTAGCTTGGTCAGTTGTAGGTACTGCTGCAATCCCACAGACAGTAGTTAGTCAGCCAAAACCCCAGTATTAGAGCAACCACTAACAGCACCATAATAATTGCGTGCTTAATGAGTCCTTAAATCCCCTATTGTATTACAGCTGGGGAGTTTTAATGAGAAATGGATAATGTCTCCAACAGCCTCCAAACAGGTGACTATAGGGTGTAGTTCACAATTAGCCTGAGTTAATACCTGTCCCCACTGCAGCTATGATGACCAGCACTGCCTTTCCCTTGATGCTAGTCACATACTGTCACTCTTCTATGCTCTACTCTGCTAGCAACTGGGCGACCTCATAGACGGTTTGAAAGCTCCCTGATTTGACTCTGGGTTAGCTTCAATCAGACAACCTTCTTTTTCCAGCTGCCAAAAGCTTATTTAATCATTTGGACACTATGGTGGAAGTGGATGGGATGGGATGCACGTCTGGAGTGACAAGGTATGCAAAGGCTGGTTTCCCACCAGACATATTCCCTTATGTAAAAGCTTTTGCTTCTACAGTGAGGATGAAATGATGATGCAGCAGAGATGATGATTCTCTGCTGTAGAAAAATAATCTTTTTTTTGCTTATCTGTCCTTAGGCCTTATATCTGCAGACACTGTCAGTGTCAAACACTGACTTGGCAGAAATCTCAAATGTGACGTGCAAAATCTGTACTTCTTGAGATGAGAATACTACATAAAGAAAACATCAAGGAATCTTAAACACTTCTCAAAGTATTTGATGTGATAGCCCTTGGAACAGAAGAAAAATCACTTTTGGTTATCTTTCAACCTCAGTAAATTCAAACAAAAAGACAGAATATCAAATACACTTTATCTTGTATACACAGTGGAACATGCCAGCTAATAACAAGAAACAGATCATGACCCTAGAGTAACTCACCTCATTTAGAGATAATGGAATACAATCAAATATAAACAATTTGAAATGCAAGTGCAATGCAGACTTTGCCTGTGATACTTAAGAGCAGATTAGATTTATAAAGTCATTTGGAGCAACCTTTACTCCATATAACTTTGAACAGCTCAGAGTATTAGAAATGCTTGATAGTATAAGTACTAAATTATTATTGCTACTTATAACCAAACACCTTGTCTGAATTTTATAGTATCTTCCTAGTTATCCAAATATTTATTAAGGTTGGATTTGACAACAGTTCAGTATGAAGTTGCTAAGATAAGGTTAGTTCAAGAAATTACTAAGATTCCTTGCCCATCTTTCTTCTTTTGGCTACAGTGCAGTGCACTTATTTCTTGAAATTGATTCATTTTAGGATCACAGGCTGAAAGATACACCAAATCTTTGGGAATTGCACTGTAGATAAAATGAGTGTCATTCTTTGGCACAGACAGTTTTGAATGGCAGAATGGTGGGAAGGTCTGAAAGGTGAACTGTACCACTGATGTACCTCTGAAGTACTGCAACCAGATTAGCTTGGAAATTGTTTTGAAAATAATGCAATGATAACTACTTGTTTTGAAAATAAATTCTCTATCCTTTGAGTGCCTTGTTTTCACTACATTGACATATTTCCTACATGCTTTTCATGCTAACCATGCTAACCTTATTTGTACCCTGAGTGGGTACAAATCTGACTTCGGTTCCTAATGATTCAGGATGGAGAGTGGAATCTATTTGATAGTTTATCAGAAACTAAGTTAACTCATTTTTGAAAAATCAGGTATTTGGACTATGGATTCTTCAGAGGATGTCAGTTCTATGACTATGTATTTCTACAGTGCACTCTAAATTCCAGTCTTCATATTAATACACTAATAGCAGTGGCAGAAGTCATATCTTTGTCACAGGCTCCTACCATTCTTCCTGTCTGTCCCCAGGTAAAGTTGAATGTAGTAGCAGTACCAAAGCAAAATCATTATCCAGAATTCTCTAATTATGCAAGTCTCCTCACTGTATAGAGAGAGAACTGTATAGCTAGAAAGAAAATAAGTTGATGAAAATAATTTTTCCACTACTATACAAGTATCTAAATGATATAAAAACAGTAGAGACAGTATTCTGAGTAAGAAATGTAGGAGGAAAATAAATAGTTTTACACGATTTCAAAAAATGTGGGCAGTGTCAAAATATTGATATTAATTCCAGCCTGACTTTAAAAGGGAAAAGGGAAGGACAACTTCCCAACAATTGTGGAAGAACTTCTAACCACCTAGCAGCTACTGGCCTTGTGAGTACCTGCTGAATGCAGTGATATGTACAAACTATAATATGTACATATTTTTTATATATATATATATATGTATATATATATATAGCTTGGGTCATGTTGAAAAACTGTGATTCTACTTTCTTGCATTTATGTGTGTAAGAAAAAGGAAGACAAAAGAGAAAGAGAGAGAAAAGACTGAGGAGAATTCTTTCATAAATTTATTCATTTGCCCTTCAAAACAAAGGGTCAACAATTCTTTAAATGTTTTAGGTACACTTTATGAATAGCTATTATCTAGCCTATCAGTTTCTCTAGGGCTATCCAGTTTATTCTGTTTTTACTGATATGTTAGGTCATAGCAAAAATCAGTCTAACAAATGAGAATACTCTTTCAGTACCAGCTGAATAGTTTGACTCAAATGGTGGTTCTAACTGGCACATGAATGGTGTGGTCCCTCAGGGAAAGCAGATATGACCCCAAGCTCCATTATACACAGCGTAGTGAAACCCACCAAAATAAATCAACATGGTGCAACAGAAAAATTCACTGATGAAAAGGCACTTTTCAAAGATGTTTTAAGAACACTGATTTTATTGTACAGGATTTGGGATACTTAGTAAGCCTGTTCACATGCTCTGCTTCTGGAGCATTCGACTTTCAGAGAATCTGAGTTGCTTCAGGGGGAAGACAGCCTAGGTTTCTGTACAGGACCAGTGCTCTGGTCTGTGTGGTGACACTGTCAACATATGAAGCAGGTAAGGTCAATTAATGACTTCTGCGAAGAAGTGGAGACCAAGGCACTGCCTGCTTGTTTAAAGACTGTAGGAAAAACACATCTGGAAGTCTGGAACAAGAAAGGAACTAGACACTATTTGCTTTGAGAGCTGTCAGGCACTTTTCCTGTCTTTCCCTTCTCTTATTTGTTTTTGCCTGAGTTGCCAGTTGGATGAGCAGGGTAATTAGGAGTGACACGCAGCCTGTGAATGTAGCCAAGCCCTGGAATCTGCTGCTGTTCGTGTCATGGAGAGAGGATACAGTCAGACAAGGAAAGTTATTTCCTGCACTTAATATCTGATCAGTCATTTGAAATGTAAACATGATTGGAGGAATAACAACTGCCAGAAATAAATGTACCAAATGATCCTGCTTCTTGTTTGGTAACTAGCTGCTATTTTCAGAAGCCCTAAAGGTTAAAAAAATCCTAATAATACATTTATAATACTTAACTTAGGGGTACATGAGGTTTGAAAATTCTCTATAAACATTGAAAGTAGTGTAAATTGTCAGAATTACTAGCACCTGCAATTTTGCAAGTGTATTCAGCTACAAGATATATTCAGATCCTTGTCAATAGCTTGCTTTTTGATATATCACTAAACCATTTACTTCAGCCACAACTTTGGACATTCTCTGATGAAGAATAAAAGTATGATTTATGTGAAATTCCCTGGCAAGACATCCAGAAAAATCCTCATTCAGCTCTTAAGGAAAACTAATGAAAACTAACTGAAAATGTGGAATTTGTTTCAGTGGCATGGGATGTCCAACCATGAACTAGTTACCATGAACTTTTTGGGTTTTTCTTTTTTTCAGTAGATGTGGCAAATTAATGCTTTTAAAGTGATTTGTCTGATCTTAGATGTTTATTTTAGTATATGACTAATTGCTCTCATGAGGTTTCTTTCTAATGAATTGTAAGAGTTCAGTCTAACTATGAGGTATTTTGAGCTGGTTGAGAGGAACCTGACTCAAATCAGTCTTGTCAGAAAAGGGAACTAGGATTCAACTTTCTCTGTTATTAGATCCCACTTAAAATCCCTTTAAAAGTTATAGAGCCACATTAATAGATTTCACCATTTCAGTGGAAGAGCAATATTGGAAAATTCCATTATTCTCTTGCCGTGCACTCTTGCTCTGTGTAATCTTTATCTTGAATTGATTAAACTTTTTATTAAACAAAGATGAAAGGGAAGAATGAGAAGATTCCCATACAAGGTAATCTCAGGAGGCTTAACAAGAACAACTGCAAGGTGCTGCAACCCCTGTTATCAACACAGGCTGGAGGATGAACAGATGGAGAACAGCCCTGCCAAGGACTTGTCGATGCTGGTGGGTGAGAGGCTGGAGTGAGTCCAATCTTAATCAGGTCTGAATGTGTCTTAAAGGTCCATGGAGAGAGAGTATTCTCAGTTTATTGCCTGCTCATTGGCACAAAGTTTGGAGACAAAATATGATCATCTATTAACCCCGAGGAAAGGCTTGTAGTCTCAAGTCAAGCTAAAGATCTGCTAGTATGCTATGAAGAGACAAGAAAGCCAGGATTATAAAAGTTGACCTCAGGAATCAATAACACTGATACTTGATATTTTTTTCTCTCTCTGTATTCATTGAAGCCCAAGATTATATATAGTCAGGGGCTGAGAAGACGTCAAAAGAATTCTACTGTAAAAAAGGAACTCCTTCATATACAGAGATAGGTTCAGTCTGTGCGCACTTTTTTTTTCCCTAGTAAAATCTGAAATCCTTGTGATACTTTGAACATTCTTTATAGACAAATCATATAAATTGTATTTATTTGTGGTTACATAAAAGGATCTGGTGGCTTTAAATGTAAGTAAGAAAAGTCAATATTTGGGGATTTGCCAGAAGTACTATTCAAACAAAGGATTATTCTTTAATAAAGTACCATGAGCAGGAGTGTCCAATTAATCCATGGAAGCAATGTTAACAACATAATTGAGTGCAATAAGACATAAAATCTAGCAATACACAGATACATGGCAGCTGCACAGTCATTTTATGTTATCCTAGCTCACTTTGCTGCTGATGCCACTCATCTCCTGGTTGAACTAGTGTGTAGGATTCTCATTTCATAAAACACAAAATCAAAGAGCAAAATACAAATTGGTTATGAAGGACTAGATTCTCCTTGATTTTGCTATTCAAAATTGACTCTGTTTTCCCAGGATGTCTCACTGGGTGAGTTTTAAGGCTACAGAAGAGTAAACCAGATGCACACCTGACCACACAGACCAAAGCTTTTCATCCACCACCTTCCCTTTGGATGAGTCCCTCATAACACAACAGTATGACATATTCTGCTTACTGTAGTTTATAGAAGTCTGTGGAAAAGCCCTTGGCTCTTTCAGATCTAATAAAATCTAGTCAAATTTCTACTGAGGTTTGAGGCAACAACTTTCATAGATTTGGTGTATCTAGGTCAAATGCAGATTTTGATGACTTTACTTCATACCCTTGAAAAGGTCACAGGCAGTGAGTGACCTGTGAAGCGCTAGAAAACACAGGTTTCTCCACTGGGTAAAAGCAAATGGATGGTTGGTTGCTACCACACCAGAGCTCTCGTGCAATCAGATGGAGAAAAGAGGAAAGAGTTTTCCTCCAGAAAAGAGAAAGGTGGGGGTGGAAGAAGAGTGATAAAGAACAACAATGGTGAAAGTACAGGGAAAATAATGAAAACTATGATTGCAGGGAAGAATGAACAACATTGACAGCACTGCTAAGTACCCAGGACAGGTGGGAATTGTGCCAGTGAACTTCATACAATAAAAGAGTGTAAAGAAGAAGTAGGCCCATTATGGATCATGAGAGA
Source organism: Pycnonotus jocosus (assembly GCA_013400435.1). Taxonomy (NCBI): domain Eukaryota; kingdom Metazoa; phylum Chordata; class Aves; order Passeriformes; family Pycnonotidae; genus Pycnonotus; species Pycnonotus jocosus. The sequence continues at coordinate 20,966 of VWYP01031374.1, forward strand.
GAAAGATCCACTGAGATCCTCCAGCTGCTTCTCACCATATCACTGATGCAAAGCAGATGCTCCTTTGCCTGGAGCAGTTGGTTATGGCAGGTTTAGAGCACCTTTGTGTCACTGATATCACAAATCAGCTCTTGGCTCCTCCTTTCTCTGTGTGACTTTTGGGGATGGCATAAACCATTCAACTTTTGATGTTACCATCCAAAAATAACTTAATAATATTGCAATTGGTTAATGCATGATTGTCTCTCATTTTGTATTTCATTTTTATGTGTCTTTCACCAAATGACCACGGATCTCAAATGAGAAAGGAGGAGAAGGAGGGAGATACAAACAATTTAAGAACAATTAGAGATGTACTATTTTATAAAGCAATAAAGTAAATGGGAGCTTTAGGTGAAATTTTATCTAAGAATTATCAGCAGTGTATGGAGTGTGGAGCACTTAGAAGGAAGCAATTCAAGTAACTGGCCTTTAGAAAGATTTGTTTTTGTTGTTTTATTGAATTACTGTTGCAAATATTCTAGTTTAAATACTTGCTATTTATTTAACTGGATTTATTTTAAACTTCCAGTCTAGAATCAGATTCTCAAGCCAAGGTCCTCATGAGGTAATTTCCCTGTCAGGAAGTCCTGAGCTAATCCTAATCATCAAACAAACCTGCAGTACTAAGAGCCTGGAGAAGAGAATACAACTTTGGAAAATGTTTCCTCCAGCAATTAGCTGAGAAACTGCCATGGAAAGTTCTCATCTCTGTTAAGTTTCCTTGACCCCATCTTTTCATTCCAGATGTTCTGTCCTGTTTGCTCTGACTGCATCTGCACTGCTAAGTACAAGAGGGCCAGGAAATGAGTTCAAGCACTTTACCCCGCTGTGCATCTGCTAGGCTGCACTCTGCTCTGCACAAAGCAAGGCAGATCTTGCCAACTTTCCAAGAGGAATCTGCTCTACCAGGGTCTGATCCTAAGCAGGGGATGTGCGTCAATTGATGCCACTTAGATCAGAACACAGGTTTGGTCTCTGTATGTTATTTATTTAGCGATACAGCTATCACTTGGAGGATCAAGATGCACCTGGAGAAGTATGATGGAGATAAATATAACAGAAAGACAGAACATGATCTTTTCTTGTATCATCTACTGTCCAAAGATAAACATAAAATGACATATCTGACAGCACTTGTTTCAGACTCTTATACTTTAAGTCCTTTCACCTCCATCTGGGCTGGAACCTTTTTGGGGAGAGAGAGAGACAGAGATAGAAAGACAAAGAAAGAGATCATGTACTGTATCAGTGAGGTAATTGAAGCTAAAAGTAACAAGTAGGAAAAAATACCCTTTTCCAGAAACCATTGTTGATTTTTTTGCCACTGATCCAATTAACAGATAGCAATTTCCTTTTTTTTTTTTTGCCTTTACCTCTGAAAATGAATGGATGCAATAAAATGCCTTGGGATTCTTACAGAATTTGCCATCAAATTCCTTGAGTTATAATTATGAGGCATTCAATTCCACTAACACATCAAGGAGGCAGAGGGGATTAATTGTCTAGTACATCCAGATTGCTTATTCTCTGTTTCAGGGAAAATTGATGGATCCAAAATGCTTTAAACATTAACTCTTTTAATGGCTATTTACCAAAAGTTTCCATATCTAATGTGTCAAACCAGGGGCCATTTTGTGATAACACAGTGCCATAGCCTTGGAAAGAAGGAGAGAAAAGCAGCTTCTCTGCCTCTTCATGCAGTAACTGCCTCCATACTTGCTCTGCAGTTAACTGTTGTCTTGGTTGCAGTCTGCAGGAACTGGGACCAATATTTCACTGAGAAGCAAGACTGCAAATCTATGGGGATGCAGTTCTGAGAGAGGCTGAGCCTGTGTAACAGCTGACTGCTGCTGAGAGGAACTGTCCTGTTTCCTCTTCAACAGCTGCTGACTCCTTCCTTCCTCTCTCACCAGCTCTCAGCCATGTCTGTCCTTTGGGCTCCGTGTCTTCTACCAAATTATATTTGCCCAGGACTGTACTCTGGCACAGAGACCAGCTGGAAAGAAACAGCATCCTCCCCATCCATCACATTCTTGAAACTTCCAGCAGTTGGTGGCCATATACAAGTTGCCTATGGGGAACGTTTTCTGGTCCATGATGGTTTTGCAGCTGTTCCTAGGAATTGTTGGAAGAGAGCTAGTTAACCTGGGCCAAAACTGTACTGGGGTTATTAAAATAATTTACTGTAGATAGCATAAACAATCCAGTTCCAGTGCCTTGGAGTGGTTACTATTCATTGTTTAATATATTATCATTGCTGTAACTCAGGGACATGATTCCTCTTAGTGACTTAGTAGGAAACCAGCTCAACCAAAATGGAAGAAGAAGCCTTTTGCCACCAACTCTTTGGGTATCAGACCACAAGAGACGGGACTGGGAACAACGGTACAATTGCAGGAATAGAGAGGGAGATGAAAGAAAGCATCAATTTTATATGTCTTGTCTAACTCTACCCTCCTTAACAGTATTATTAGAGATGTACACATATAGTTAGAGATGTGCACATATAAATGTGTACAGAGGAGGACTTTTTGTCCTGCAACGATGCCGACTAAAGAGATTTGCACCATCGTTCCAACAATCCACTGCCATTTCTCCTGAGGTTTCTACCCCTTGGATTAGCCGTCTAATGTGAATTTGTTGGAAATTCTGACGGTTTTTTTTCCAACAGAGTCCCACTGTTAAGACAGTTATCTGGTGCATTTTGCTTTAAATGGACCGGTGAGAGCTCACACACAGCGTTTAAATGGCAGATTGGAAGAGGCGATAGCATTCACAAAGACAAGCAAAAGGAGATGACCCTCCTTTAACCTCTGGCTGTGACATATTTGCATCCAAAAGAGAGTGGTACACAGCTTTCAGAAAGGTTTGCACTCTTCTCTCTGAGTCAACACATCGGCATTCAGCAGCAGTGCTACTGCGTTAGCATAGGCAGCCCCTGCCCTGGGACACAGATGTTCAGCTGGACAGAGGAAAGCCTGCAAAAACAATCTTCCATACCTGCATAAAACCAGTTGTTTGGGCTTTTTTAGTATTTGTTTTCCGCCCTCCCCCGCACCCTCAGGTTTTTGTCTAGGTCACGATATCATCACGTGAGAAAAATAATCTCAAGTCAAAACTTCTGAACCTGGCATTGCTTAAGGGTCTGTGGGTTGAGAAGGTCTTTGTCGTGCTCCAGGGTGATCCAACCGCCCCTTATAAAACTGTTCCCAGTTATAGATGTATTCCATGTGGTTTAAAGTAAACTTTCTGTCCTCATACAAATATAACTAATACGAAAAAAAAACCAAACCAAAACAAACAACTTTGAGGTTCTCAGTGTTCTGGGGAAACACTTATGGATTATTTTGTTATATGTACAGTTTAAAATTTCTTTCCAGCTAAGCTTTACTGGAAGCTCTGTGTTCAGGCATTCTATTTCATGTTTAACACTTCTTCTACCTTGTGAATATAAGGATTCTCACTCCATATCTACTCTCTAATTTTTTTTTCTCCTGTAACAGGTTTTTTTTCCCCCCAAGATTTGGAGGTGGGTTTTTTTTTTGTGGGAGTTTTCTTCTTTTTCTTTTTCTTTTTCTTTTTCTTTTTCTTTTTCTTTTTCTTTTTCTTTTTTCTTTCATGACAGGTTGCAGATTTAAAGTTAGCAAATTAATTTCTGGAAGTCTAGAGTATAGAAGCTTAGAGATGTGACAGTTTGGCGTGAACCTGTGAAAAATATTTTGCTTAGTAGGATAAGTCATGCAAGTCTTAACAGAATTAAAAGAACCTTTCAGGTACACATGCTGAAGTCTCATGCCATTCCAGAACATCTCTTACATTTCCATTCATAAGATCTGACTCCTCTGCCCTTGCTTAACCAGTTGTTCTAGTTCAAAATTTACTAGTAATTGCTATTGCATTTAGAAGTTCTCTTGAATTGCAAATTTGCATAATTTTGGGGGAATTTTGCTTTGTGTTGTGGTTTTACAATCATAAAAAAGCAGGAAGTTTTATGTGCACATTCAAAATACAAAGAATAACTTTTGTTAATGGAAAATGCTCAAAAAAAAAATTCAACATTTGTCACATTTCCTATTGTAAATAATAGAATCTATTTTAGATTTATGCTTTGCTGTTTTGACAAAAAATTAAGTGTCAGTTCTATCCATATGGGTCTGAATCTACTTTAATAGTCCTCATTTCTTGTGAATTAATGGCAACCTGGTGTTTAAATAAAATAATTTCCTGAGATTGTCTCTGACTTCAGCTTTGGAACTCCTTCTTTGAACTAATGTGTCTCAAAAAAGCAGCCAGGCAGCTGTATGGATCCTGTGGTCTGGGAGCATTCTGTTTTAGTGGCCCCAGTGGTGAATAAAGCAATAAGCAGATGTTTTATGCTACTGTCATAAGTAATGCATCTGTTGGGGGCTGGCACAGAAGTGCATCAGTGATTAATGCAGTTTGATTGCTTCCTAACTCTCATTCATCCATCAGCTTCCTTCTTCCATTGGGTGTTACTTCTGTTGCTTTTGCTATTTCACTGCTCTTTCTTCCTTGGGTAACTGTGTAGGAGAATCCTCAGCTACAAAATATGTGTGAATGTCTTTATCCTGGTAGTGAGTGGCCTGAGAGGAAAGTATATTTTATATGCTTTGCTTATGCTAGTAATGTAACCACTCAAATATATTGCAAGATCCTCCAGGTTGCTGGCTATCCTACTACACCGATGGCACCTGCAGCCAAGTATGGAGCAGCCCTGTCCCTGAGAGCTGGGGGGCACCTTACCGTCCTGAGAAAACCAAGGGAAGTACTGAGAAAGCAGTGGGGAATGTCATCCTCTGGTTTGCTGTCTCATCTTCCAGGAACTGCTGTCTGTAATGCACCAGTTAGCACAGGTTTAGTGTAATGTTACCTTGGAGTGAGGCAATTTTGGTTGCCCTTGGAGGTGTGTTAAAAACGAACCAACTGTAGAGCTGATGTTAAAATAATAACTCCAGTTTTTGAGGAAATAAGGCAGGAAGGCAGGCAGGCAGGCAGGCAGGCAAGAAAGAAAGAAATAAGTCCCCACCCTGCTCCAAATCAGATTCCAAAGTCATTGATGTCGTATTTCTAGTGGAATGATATAGTTAATTGAATGATTTGAAATCATGCCATTGAAACATTTTTACTTCATTGAAGTGGAACGTTTTGGCAATTTTAAAGGCATTTTCCTTTTCAAATTGTAAGAGAAATCAGGATAGCCATATAAAAAATTAAATTCTGACAAGAATGCTTTTTAAAATAACTCTTCGACAGTTCCTAGATCTCAGTGAGGCAAGCTTTTAATATACCATTCCTTCTGGTCTAGTAAAGCATCTGTTTCTCAGAAGATGCTAAGCAAACTAGAATTCTATTGGAGTGTGGTCCTAGGATCATTGTTTTCCTGACGGATTTGGAGAATAAAAGGTCTAAATGCTACCTGCTTAGCTTCCTAAATTAGCAGAGATGCATGTGTACTATTATGCAAAGCAACCTCGGTGGACCACTTTGAATTGTTTGGGTTAACTGATAAGAAGAAGCTGAGGGTCTTTAATTAAGGGAATATTTTCTGTGGACTTCAAGTGGCAGTAGGAAAAGAGAGGACTACATAGTATTTAATGGCATGAAAAGCTTGGAGCCACGGAGTCCCTCCAAGTGTGAAAACCAAGGGAAAACAATCCCTCCAAATAAGGAATACCTTTAATAGGTGAACCCTAGAGGAATAGACTATTTAGTCACCTACAAAAGAGACAGGCAAGGCAACGACAGGCAGATTAGGTGGTGTCACCTGCGGGGTTTTGGGAAACAAGGCTGGAGGAAGTGGAAACGAATTTGAATTTGTAAGTATGGAAGAGATGTGCAAATTTATGAGGATTTTGCTTTGTTATGCTGATGATGCAAAGAGAAGACATTTTATTAGCACAAGACCCCTCAAAGAGAATCAAAGTGATTTAAATAACCATTAGTCCACTGAGTTCCTATTTATATTCAAAAGGAAGCAACTCATCTGGCTTTGTTTCAAAACAGAACTTTTCACACTTCTTAATTATGCATGAATTATAAAGCACCCATGTCCTCTTCCTCTGCAAAATGCACAACAGCAGGTGTACTCCACCCGAATTAACAACATACTACTGAGTGGATGTCCTCCTTGCAAACATCTGCACGGGAAGAATGATACTATATCAAGGGTTGGTATTGTGAAAGACTTTATATCAACTCTAGAGTCTGAAGGGCATCTGCTATAATGACAGCTTTAGTGGCTGTTCTTTCATTTGTTGGAATAAGGCAGGACAGATTTCAGATGTTGCTCATGTCTTCGGTCAAGGCCATAAGAACTTAGTTCTGACTTCTAATAATCTTGGCTAAACTTTGACTTGTATTTTTACTCATTACCTAAACGTAGAATTTGAGGTATGAAAATCAGAATCTAACAAGAAAAAAATAAAGCATATATCAGTCCTTCTAAACCAATATTTCAATGTAAAACTAAAGTAACTGTCATATCAACAGCTATTATATAGCAAACATATAATGTGTGGTGGTCAACTAAAACATAATTTTTTGAGCATGTACATATTAACAGCATAACCTCCTATTCCTAAAATCAAGTTGTAATATTTTTCTTGCTCCTTCACCATCTAGCTTGTGTACATTCATCCCCTTGTTAAAGTATTTCAGTTTAAGGGGTTAATTTTTATCAGATAGGGAAGTCTGATTAAAATTGGAATTTGATTCCGTTTTCAGCAGTCCAGGTTTCTGGAAAATGAATGCTTGGCAATATGTGTTAATTGAAATCATCAGTTCATAAACAACTTTGGAATTTTAGATATGCCAGACCCCCGGTTTGAAAAGCAATGTTCTCTTGTAAATGCTGGAAAATACAGTTCAACAACCACAGGGTTATGCTTAGGTTTAGTGGAAAATTCTTATTGCTATGTTATCAGCATGAACTAATGCTGAAATTCTGGAAGATATACTATCTTTAAGAAAAATGAAATTCAATTCCTGCATTACATGACACAGTGCAGAACATAAGCAGCTCCATTAAAATGCCAATTGTTTTTTAAAGGGCTTTAACTTAAATTGTAATAGGGGTTGCATTTCTTTTTTTCTATCACATTTTCTTCCTTGAAAAAACTGAACACATTGTTGTAGCTTGCTTTATTTGCAGATGCTTTCATGAGGCCTTACATACATAATATTTCATAACCAAGAACTATAGTTCTGAGCATGAGAACAGGGAATCATGATGAGATATCACAAGGAGCTGAGCAGCAGAAAAATGGGTGTATTTCAGTTGTGTTAGTCTACTTCTATTCCTGGTCTGACAATGAAAACAAAGATAGTTTCTTTAGGTCTGTCCTCTAAGTGGTGAGGATGTATGGGGGAAAGTGGGGGTTTGGGTAATGTAGGCTGGAGATAAGCTGAGTTGGTAGGAGAAGGTAAAGGCAGGAAAGATCAGTGAGGAGAGATTATATTTAGGTTCCATGACTGTGGGCCCTGATCAACAGTTTTCACCCTCCCTGATATCTTGTAGAAAGAGACTGAATTTGCTCAGGTTTTGTCTGTCACCTTCTTTCCTCTGAGACCAAGATGAAGTTTTGCATTTGTGACAGATTAGCTGAGGCAGAAAGGATATTTTCCCTCCCCAGCTGAATGTCCATTTTATAGGGTGGGAGTTAATTTATTGTTCTGACAATATAGAAGTCAAAAATAATGTAGTCAAATTCATAGAGTTTCATTGTACATGGCTTTAGAATTGGGAAGGGATTAAAGAAAAGCAGGTAGAAGACATCAGCTATGAATCCCTCTTAGAGGACACTGAACTTTTCTACCAGTGCTGTGATGGTGAATCTCTCACAGGATTTCACATCATGGGGAAAAGGATGACACGGTGCCAGGAACACCCTGGGATCAATGTGGGAGATGGATTTATTGGAGCAGCAAGGGTGAGTCAGGGTAGTGATAAATTTTGTCTGATGTGCTGGCAAATGTTTCCAAGAGGGCTAATAAAGTTACAGGTTGCTTAAATGATGATTTGTGCACCATGTCTTTCCTAACGCAGGCCTGAGACAGCACACTTCACTTCTGCAAGCCCATCCACAGAGAGACTGTGCAGGACACTTGAGGGCAGTCAAGAAGCAGCCTGTGCTATTCTACTGCTTTCAGAATAACACACTTAACTACTGGTGTAGAGTTAGGAGCACTGAGAATGACTTAATTTGGATAATGAAAGAATGATTTTGGTCCCTGCTTTGCAAAATCTTCTTTTATAGTCAAGTCTTCGAAAATAAGACCAAAAGTGATGCCACTTGTACATATCCATTATCTAAACAAAAGAGATACACAACTAAAATGTGTATTAGAATTTTTTAAAATTTTTGATTAATGACAGTAATTTTGAGTGGATATATAAAGCTAGCTTTCTTTCTTTTTTTTTTCTGTAAGAACTCTTAAATTTGCAACTTTGATTCAGAGTTTCTTCTTGAAGAAAAGACAAATGAAAACAAACAAACTCTCCCCGTTTTTAGGGTGTATGTGTGTTTCCCTGTAGTTTTTCTTTCATTTTCCTTTTCATCTGTCATTTTCTTTGACTGAAGAGGAATGGGCAGCCTTTCATTTCACTTTCCCTTTTTAGCAACTGTATTTGTGTAGCTAATTTTGCCATTAGGAGAAGTTCCACCATGGTGAAACATCTTCTGATTCCTTGAAGCTGAGGTCGCTGCAGAGTTCAGTAATGCTTCCTAATTATACTCCACTTAAGGCACACCTAGGAGGCCAACACTGAGTAAAAACAGCTTTTAGTAACCTATGAAGTGAACACCTCAGAGGATGCATTTACCATAAACTCTAAGTTATTTAGGGAATTTGGCTGTGTGTCTTATCTATTTCTCTAACCAAATCAGAATTTCAGATGTGGTAAAAGTTGTGTCTGTTGCTTAAAGGACCCTCCAGTGCTGAAATTTAGCTCTTGCCTACCAGAGTCCATACTTTTTTTTGGTCACAGTTTTCTGTTTCTGTAGGATAATTTGGTTTGATTTGATTTGTTTTTTTGAATTTGTGGTTATTTAAGGACCTCAGATCTAGGTAAGAGTTCATCATATGCTAAACCAGAGTTTATCACACACTAATTAAAATTGTAGTATGCTTGTTTACTGCCTCTGTGGTGGTGTCTAGCATTTGCTGTTTGTGTTCTTCTGTTAACCTCTGCTAGGTCTCTTCGTTTCCTAGATCTCAGGAAACTGTAAACATAAGAAGGAAGCTGTAATCCCTAGAATTTAGGAAAGCATGTCTGTACAGTTTAAAGTTTTGTTCTGAACTCCTGCTACAATTACATCTGATTCAAACCTGCCCACATTTGACAGTGAAGCTAAACTTGAACTGGCCACATACAAAACAAGCCTTTGAGAAAGCACTTGATGGGATTTCCTTTGAAATTGCACTTCTGCTCCATACTGATGTTAGGAATTACAAACATAACTGCAAATTTCTAAACAAGTCAACAAGATAAGTCGACAATAAGACCACACATATATTTTAGATGCACTTATTTCTTTGTAAAGGTAAAAGACCTGCATTTTGTAGGAGAGGATCTGGAAGTAATCCTTCAACAGAATTCTTTTGCATCTGAATTTATGAGTATTGCAAAGGAATGCAAAATATGACGAGGATACAGAGAGATTTTCATACGGAGATAGAAACATATCTCCTGGACAGATATGGGAAAAATAATCAAACAATTCTCATGAGATTCTTATTTTAAGTCCTCATCAGCATTACTCAGGATTTTATTCATCTGCAGACCTTAGATCTGTCAATGGAGTCAACTCACACACATAATTCTAGTTGCTGGTACATGCATATTTTAAGGAAGTGAATGAATTAAGGTGGTAAGCAATGCTTGTGCCTTAGCAGCATTTCCTATTTTGCAATCACTGGACAAGACAAGAAGTGAGATAAAATCTGTCCAAAAAAAAAAGCCTTTCTTTATGGAAAAACCCACAAAATATTCCAATAGAAAAGTCCCATTTTGCCTTATATGCTTATTTTTTGGGGTTTTGGGTCTGCTTTTATAGTTTTGCTTTTAATGTGTTTTGAGGGGAGTGGGGTGTGGCTTGTTTGAAATTCAGTAACATCATGAAGATGTGACCAGGACAGCTTCCATGAAACAAGTTTATTGCTGCTTTAGCTTGATTTAGCCTTCCCCTTCTGAGGAATTAGCAGAGGATAAGAGATACTGAGCTGGCTTTGGGAATCTAACATTCTTTTATCAGTGTTTATATTCAGGGCTGAAAAACAAACAGAAGAAATTTGTTGGAATTTGCTCTGTCAGATTTCTGATATACCAACCTGCCGAGTGATTGAATGCGAGTAGTCACAACAGAACCCACTGTTCATTTATTCTAAGCACTGAAGATGAACAGACTTAGAAAACTTTCAAGCTGTGCAGAATCACAACTTCAGAGGTGGTGACACTTTTGTTGGAGCATTTCTAGGGAATGTGCAACTTGTAAGTATTATTTGTGCATGGCTAGGGAATGAGTTTTAGTGTAGGAATTGGGGAAAGGTACTATGTGGACTGTTGTGCCCTGACTGCTCAAAAGTAATTCTAGTGGCCTAATTAGAAAACAATTATATTCTAGAAGCTTGAGTGATTTGGAGGTTTGCTAGTTGCTATAATACAAATGGGAAATTAGAAAGAAATTAACATTGGCAGAGTTAAAGGTGGTTAATCCATGAGACTTTGTAAAAAATCTTTTTACTTCTGGGTGAAGGAGATATTCTAATAAGATCTTTAAGATGCTGGGCTTGTTCTGAGGCTAATCATTTTGGCAAGGGCACTAATGATGTTGTCAATCATGCATAATATAAATATAAACAAAATAGTATTTAAGCAGCACAAGAAATTAAACTAAATTCATTGTGGTACTTATGACTACTTACAACCATGTCAATTTGAAAAGAATATGCAAGTTAAATAGTTCTGATTATAAAAAAGACAAATTTAAAGGAAGTTTTTCTTGATCATTCTCAAAGATAAGACACTAATCAAGTTACTGTAACCTTTCAGGCCAGGAGGTGTTAAGTGGAAGAAGGATAACAAATAGTTGACGTAGCTTTGTTTTTTAACAATGCATGTTCAAGCCTAGAAATACAGCAGAACGATATTTCTCTGCTGATTTCTGCCTGAACAAAATTTTTACTTCCTAGAATATTTCTAGCATGACAGATCACAAGCAACTTCAGGAAAAGAAACAAATTCTAATTGGAATTGATCTAGTCTGACAACTGCACAATGGTAAATTGGATAGGAGAACAGAGTTTTGCACAGTTTACTGACCAAAATTAATTGCACAACCCTCAGCAAGAGTTCTTTTTCTCCTCAAAGTACATATTACAACATCTTTTTACACTCTTTTTTAACAGAATTTGTCTGTTTTATTTTTTGTTGGATGGGGGAATTATTGTTGTGAGACATCCTTCCATTACTTAGTTTTATGCAGTTTTACCAAGTGAAGCAATAAATTTGGTGCTATTTGGGTGCTGTTTGGTCTGGAGCTTAACAAAATATTATCTATTTCTATACTTGTCAGAATATCAAAGAAGATAAATGTACACTGATATTTTACTCTGAAAGGGTTAACAATCCCCATTTTTCAGTGAAATTGGTTATAGATAATTGTTCTATACTGTCCAAAGGTACTCCGGCTACACCTTCTGGCAGTCAAATTGTTGCAACTATCCCTTATGACTGCTTTATTTTGTTAATTGTTCTTTTGGAATTCCAAAAATGGTCCTCATTTCAATGACCCTTTGAGCTCCTGTGTGTGCCATGATCAATTAGAAGGGAAAAATGAGAAACAGAACTTTTTGTAGCTTTTATAACTTTTCTCTTGCTTGCTGTGTGAGGTTGTAAGTTGCAAAGGAAGCACTTGTTTATCAGAGCATTAAGCAGATCATTGTTTATATTCACATGAGAAGAGTGAGACTGTGGTATTGAGGTATTGGAGGAGATTTGAGTGCCTGTCCTAACTTTGGTTCAAGGAAGGTATACTCTAAATTTGAGCTGGTCTTGGAGTCTTATGAGCAGTAATATAAATCCTCAAGCGTTTTCTTGAGCTATTCAAAGTCAGTGTTGCTGCCCACTGGATTGTTTCCATGGGCTACAGCTGAGGGAAACTTACCCTCAGAAACGGACTGTTAGCACTTACAGCTTGGTTTGCTTGCCAAAACACAGTCATCAAGTGTCATTTGGAATCTCCAAAGGTGCCAGGAATTTCACCACAGGGCATACAGATCTGATGTGAAGCTCATGGGAACTCATGGTTTTCTGCAGTGGCAGCTGAGGGCCATGTGGGATCTCAGCTGAATCAGGATGATAATGTGTGCAAATCAGTCCTATACCCAGTCTGGAGAAAGCATCCCCATGTTCAGAAATAACATATGCAGAAATACTGTGCTAATAGGAAACTTGTGCATGCAGCTTTCACTTTCTATATAATATATTCATGCAGACTTAAAACAATATTTACAAGCAGCACAAGGATAAATTCACAATATGTATACACATATTGTTCTGTATCCTTAGACAATCTTTCTTTGAAACTTGAAGAAAATAGCATGTTCCACAATATGGATTAATCTTGAATTCTCTTATGAAGTTAAAAAGCAGGGAAAAGCCAGCAAGAAACTTCTTTTGTTTTCTGCATTCTGCTTTACTTGTCATATTGAGGTAAACTTCTGTATCTATTGCAATCAGTATCAACAGGGTAAAAATGCCCATAGCATAATATTATCTACTTTCTGGTTAATCTTTTATTTCTTTAAAAACAAAGCTGTTTTCATTTTTATATGCAACCACACTGAAAGAGCCCCAAAGAGATATTTTATCTATGTATCTTTTCCTAGGTTAAATTTAGCTGCAGTTGCCTGTAGCCATCATCTTATTACTGAGTTGCTCAAACTAGAAACTTATTATTGTTTGCTTTGTGTGGAAAAAGCATGCATTCCATGTACCATACATTGCTGGGAATTCCTAAAGAGTTTGTGAAAAATGAGGACAGACATTGTGTTGTTAATTTGAAATTAGTCAGTACTGGAGTAATGGATCCTCTTTTTCTATCACCCTTCTTGTAACAATGAGAATTAAAACTTTCTAAGGAAGTAATGGAGATACCTTTTTATTTTATTTTTTTTTCAGAACAAATGTATTCATTGTTTTTTCAGCTGTGATAGTAGAATGGTTATATTTGAATTCTGGACAATTATGTATGTGAGAAGCAACTGAGTAAAACTATGCAGCTTCTTCCATGCTTCTATTGTTCCATGAATCTCAAATAATCAAATAAATATTTCAGCTTAGTGGTAACAGGCTCTGTTACCAGCTTTCTGTATGAGAAGGTGTTCAAGGAAAGTGAAGGAAATGTTAAAATTAATACATGTAGAAAAAAATGTGTACAATATTGTGTATACTGTCAGCTGCAAGTTGCTTGGAGATGGTTTATATTTCATTTTGAGGGACTACAGAGATTACTAGGAGCTGCATCCACTTGTACTGTAAACTCCCAGATGTTGATGTTTCAGTGTTTTTAAATATGGAGAATACAAAACACTGATTATCTCCTGGTATCAGTTTTTATCTTTCTTAAAACTGAAGGATATTAAAATAAGAAAAATAAATGTTTTTTTAAATCAGATAGTATTAATTTATTATTCTATGCTCTTTTTTTTTATGGCAGTCATAATTACTTGCCTGTGCCACAGAAAGGCTGCTGTAATGTCAAGTATTTTGTTAATGCTGTCAAAACCTTTGATACTAATACTGTTCAAAACTGGCCTTGTCTCTTGTCTCCTTTTCCTCCAACATGAGCACTTTCTTCCCTGGTTCTAGTGTTGTTTATGTTCATTGTATAATGCCTACAAAATAGATAGCATTTATTGAAATTAGCAAGGTACTGATTCAATCCAGGAAAACAGGACCTGTTTCTTCAGATGGTGTTTTCCATGATCTTTTCATGAGGTTGCTGTAGATGCTGAAGGTTTGGAAGGGTTGGAAAAGGGGTTGTCTGAGCAGCTAAAAGAAAAATACTTTAAGGACAACACCTCTGGCTTAAACATCATGAGTCAAAAATTGTTGCTCTGTCAAAATATCTGGGGAAGAATTTACATTGGTCACTGTCAGTTGGCATAGACAGATTTTAATCTAAATGATTTCAGACCACAGTCTTCCTAAAGCTGTTTTCTGGATGAGTGCTGTTGTATAAATGTGGGTGCTTCCACAACCTGCAGGTGTACTTTCAAATTATATATCCTGTTCACTCAGGTGTCTATGCTCTCAAAATCATTTTTGGTTGACAGAAACAGCTGGAGGACCCAACAGTGTTTCATGCAGCTCAGCCCAAGAGATCAAGCACTTACTCAGATTTTCTTAGCAGCAAGTCAACCTCATGACTGGGTGTGTAGATATTGTTTGCTCTCCCCATCAGCTGTACAGGATGCTCTTAGCTCTCTTCTCTGCCTAGTACTTCACAGCCCAGCTCTCTTGTTTTCATACTGGATGAAGCTAAAACTGGAAACCACTGACTAAATTTTCTTGGTCATGCCTTGAGCACCAAACAGTATAATGCTCTTCTGAGAGCAGCATATTTGTTCTCAGCACAGCTTCTTGTCACAGAGATGACAGTCCCCATCTTGCTGGTCAGGAACCTGAGAGCAGACTTTTGGGCAGCACGCCCAGGGTCCTGCACAAAGTCTGCGTCAGAGCCAGGATACTTTGTACTGAACTTGTTATAATTTAGGGGTTATATCAATAGTGATGGTGATCTTGAGAGTTAACACAAATGTACAACCTGGGAGTTAGGTCTGAGTTTGAGCTGATAAGAGCCTGAAGCAGCCTGGCCCATGTGCTATGTGTTTCGGGAAGACTCTTCCCGTAACTGCTCGAGTGATTATTCTGAACAATGTGCTACCATCCATTACTATTCTTATCTCTGCTACCACTTATCCTAAACCTGAGTCATCTATTGTATCTCAAGTGGATTTTATGAAGTGTTCCATATTTTATATTCTACGTGATGGCATTGGCCCATTTTCTATAATCTTTTGTTGGAGTTTCCTGGACTGCAAACCACAGCCAAAACTTTCTCAGGCTGGGAAATCAAACATAAACTGGCATAGTATGAGAAAGAAGCAATTATACTTAATTGGATTTCTTAATCAGAAATAGGGAAAAATAAATCACCAAAATCATAACAATCCTTGAGTGGCTCTATCCAAATTTAATTAATAAAAAATTCTATTTGTAATATCAATTTAAACCTGATCTACAGATTTTTAATGTGGTTGGTTACTTTGTATATAGATTTTCTGAGCCAAGTAGATCCTCACTCTGTTTTCTGATTAAAGAAAAATACTCTAAGCATTAACTGCAAAAACTTAGGGCATTCGTAAATACTCTCAGAAAGTTATTTAAAAAACACTTTTTTTTCCTAACTGGAATTACTGTATTTTTTTATTAGTAGTAGTTGACTTTTCTTCCTTGGAACAATATGCGATTCTCATAAAAAATCCCCTTTTTAAGTATTTTGAGACACAAGTGCAGTCAGTAGTTTAATTTAGGATGTAAATGAGCTGTGTAGCATTCCAACTGCTGTGTAAAGAATCCTTGCCATGATTCTCCCCTTTGAAATAGTAGTTTGGATAGCCAAAACATTAAGATTCTGTCATTTAATTCTCTACTTGCTGTTCAGGCTTTTTTTTAAGGCAGCTCTTTGCAGCATAAAGTCAGAGCTAAAACAATTTATTGGAGACCTGCAGGTGGTATTAATCTTGCCACACTCTAAGTAGGAAGACAGCAGGGTCTAGAGGTAAGACAATAGTTTAGGTTTACACTAGATCTAATGGAGGAGATCTATTAGAGAGTGATTAATTTGGCCATGTTGGTCCTACTCCTTCATTTCTGCAGGGATGGGAATATGCCCTCTTGTGAAACCAATATGGTCCAACATGGTAGCAAGCCGGGAGTTATGGTAACCAGATTTTTCTGTTACCACTAAAACAGTGAATTAAACTACACTGCGTATAAATGCAGCATTTTCACAGCAAAAAGTGTATCTTTATACACCACTTCCCATATATGACTGATCTACTGGATTGACTGAAATGAGAATGTTGTGTCTTGGCTGATATTTCATTAGATGAATGTTTAGAGTCTAAACTCTAGAGTTAAGATTAAAATCCAGTTTACTTCAATCCTGGAAACTTAACTATAACAAATTTTCTAAAGGATAAGCATATTCTCTCTCTTTCTTCTCTAGTGCACTGTATTTCCTTTCCAGTTGTAAAAGCCATTATAAACAACCTGAAAATACGCAATGTGTGGTGACAGCCATATTTATCTCAATGTTAAGTTCGGGAATAATCTTTCTGGTGTCTGTAGATGTGGGAGGTGAAAAGACAGAAAAGTCGTGACTAAGTTTCAGAACAACCTGGATGTTCATGTTCATTTGTTCCTTTTGCTGTGGTTGTTGTTTGTTAAATGATTATTTCCTCCACTGATATGTTTAGAAACCGAGCTCCATGTCCTTCTCTACATACTAGCGAGAAACAAATGGATCCAGGTAGAGGAAAAATGTAATAGCAAATAATGTTACTTTAAGTCATAATGGCCAAAAAGCATAAATTTCTCCCATCTTCCTGCTACCAAATCTAAGCTGGTTGAGATGAACAAATATGAGAAAGCTGATTCTTAACATCAGATTGAATAATAATTCTTGGTTTGTTTCCATTTTTTGGTGTGTTGTATTTGTTTGGGTTTTTTTATTGTCAGACATCTAGGACAAAGGGGAAGACAAAATTCAGATCTATGGCTTGTTGGTGCCTCAAATTGTTGGTTTGATTTAATTAAAATACTTATGCTTCCTATATTTAGGATAAAAGTACAGCCTTAAGATATCTGAGTCTGGCAGACCCAGCTGTATTGCTCTGAGGATCAGTATTGGTCCAGCTCTATTATGTGAGGTCTTGTAGCACTGAAATAAGAGTGGCCATTTCAAAACTTGAAGACTGTGATACTCCTAGAGTTCATGCAAAGGATAATGCATTTCTGAACAAAACTTTCCTTTCAAGTATTTATATACCTTGATGAAATCACCCCTGAGACATCTCTTCCTCAGGCTGAACACGCCCAGCTCTCTCAGCCTCACAGAAAAGATGGTCCAGGCCTTTCAACACCTTGGTGGTCCTTAGTATGCTTCTGTCTCTGTTGGACTGGGGATTCCAGGACTGGACACAGATCATGGTGCTCCAGGAAAATCCATGTGTGTTCCTCTCACAGAAAAAACAACAAACAAACAAACAACCCCAAAAAACCCAAACCAAAACAAACAAAAAAACCCCCCCAAAACCCAAAAAAGCCCAAACAAAGGTGAAAGTTTTATAGTATCTAAAAAGCAAACTGAGCATTCAAAGAGTCTGTGGGGTTCTATTGCGTGGGAGGTCTCTGTTTTCATTCCTGGTGGACCAAGTTACCGAGCTGTTCACAATGATAGACACAAGCATTCAGCTTTCAAAAGAATTCTTCTTTCCTAATTGTTTATAGAGCCTACATGCTTATGTAAATCTTCTGAACCACGCTGCCAGTCTTGGGGGATCTGGATTACCCTGACAGCTCTATTAAGAACTCCAGTGCCTAGGTGGAGGACATAGAGGATATAGCACAGCTCTAAAACTTTATCAGTGATTGAAATATTGCACCTCATTTGGATCATCCATATTAAAGAAAAATTAAATCAAGCCAGAAGAAGTGCAAATATAGTGTGTAGGTTCTTTGGCAGAGTGGAACCAGCAAGACATGGTTCTTTCAGCTTAATGAAATGAGAGCTGAGAGGAGATAATACTTCTGATAGTAAAATGTGAGGTGAGGAGAAGAAATATTTACATGTCTGGCATGTAAGTTCAATAAATAAATATAGAGTGGCTATGAGTAATTTAGGACTAGAAATTAGAAGATTTTTCTCAACCTGGACAGAAATAATTAAAAAGAAATAGAGAAACTGAATGGGTAAAAGATGGAAGGTGTTGCATTTACAGAAAATAAACAAAAACCTTGCTTCCCATGGTAGGAAAGGAAAAGGCTTGATTATCTGGGAATATCTTTCACTTTGATGTTGTCATCTCTTTTTTTATAATCATCCTTTTTGATGCTTCAAATTTTCCCATGATCTCACTGGATGGAATTTTCCATAGCCTAGCAAGGCACAGAAGTGATTTTTGCATAATTATTGATGATCTCTATTCTCTAGAATATTCCTGTTTACTTAATTTGGATAGTAAGAACACAGGTATCACATTCTTGGCCACAGTTCAGTACCAATCTATGATCTTTCCTCATGGTACATTACCTTTGCCTTTAATTTTTCCCTCATGTGAAGAAAGGAAAGACAGAATCTAATTGTTTTCCTTCAGCTCTATGCATATATTTCAGTTTCTAATAAAATCAATTTTTTTCTTCAGTTGATTTAAATGAGACCAAAGTTTTAGCAGATATTTTTGAAGTGTACCTTCACTGAAGATGAAATGCATTCACTTGTTTTCAATAACACATATGAAGTTCAGAATTGACAATCTAAGGTGTTTTGTGTACTGCTTTGTGACTTATTATTACTTCTGCACTGGAGTTCAGAAGTGACATATTTTTACTTGGTTAATTTATAGAAGCAGAGGTTTTCTGGAAGCATGATAAAATCCATATCTGCTTACTTAGGGTGGAGGACTTTTCTCATAGACGTCTTTCTCTCCAAAAGGGCTTTTTCTTCCTCTTAAAGATTTTCATATCAGCAGAGGCCAATAACCCCTAGATCTTTTTGTGATGGAAAGGATGTTTGTTTTTGGATTTTTTCCCCGCCAACCAGTGATTTTCTGGTTTCATGATGTCCAGGTTCCTGTTTTTTTCCAGATTATGGTACCCCAGATTTACACTGTGCTTTTTCTTGATGAAAATTTTGATGAAACATTGTGAGAGATAGAAATGGTGCATACATATCTAGCAATATGGGAAAGGTGAAAAAAAAAAAAAGTGTTCTTGAAGCATTTGTGGCATGACAAAGGAGATGTTTCTTCAAGAACTGTGGCATGGACTCACGGAGGTATTGTCATGCAGTGTCTTTTCACTGTTGTTGACTTAAATAAGACACAACTGTTTAGTCATGGGCTTTTTAAAATTCTTGTATGCTGTTTCCACATTTACTTTGTTACAGGCATATTGAGATCCACAGATAGGTTATACAGGCGTAGACACATGTATATAGAAAAAAGGAAGCAATTAAGACATTTTTAAAAGCAATGTTCGTAGAACCACAGTATCACATGCTCACATGTCGATAAAAACTCTTGAGAACATCGAGTCCAACCCTAAAAGGTATAAAATCAGTCAAACGATATAAAACTCAGTAGCCTGGGTTACTGTAGCCAAAAGAAGAGAGGATAGCATAACAGTGGACTGAGGAAGAATGTGGCAAATCTGAATTAGGTAACTAGATTCAGTCTAGCAGCTGCATACATTCTTTCAGTCATGATAACTGGAAATGTGCCTAGTTTGGTCTCTAATTTTTCTTTTAAGAGAATATACTACCTGTAAGCAGAAAAATCCCGTTTTGACTTCTGTGCAAGCAAGTTCCTTGTCAATGATCTCTTTCACAGTGATGCCAGGAGCTGAGAGTGAAGCCACATGGTACAATACCACCAACCTTTCCTCACTCTCATTTCAGTTGAATGGTGCTGTCTCTTGAGGCATCTCTGGAACTGGCTTAGGTAGATTAAAAAATAACTTCCTGCCACAAAACAGTTCACTTTTTTTAAAATTTTTTTTGATGGGTGTGGGAGAGAGGGATGAGAAGGGGAAATGAATTTTTATGAAAATTTAACAAAGTGGATTGTCTCTGGGAGTCCAGTGGGGGCTGCAGTGAGCTCAAAGCAAGAACTGAGGGCTAAGTCAGGAGCTGAGCTGTTAATGGAAAGAGCAGGTTATTCTTTCTTCTAATTTATAGTGGAAAGTTAAATCAGCTCAAATTGTAATTAATAGCTTCAGCTGGAAAAAGAGTATTCCCTCAAAAAACTAACATGCCTGAATTATTCTATTTCTATGTGTCCCTATGTCTTTTTGACAGGTTTTCACAAAGCAGCTCTGGGCAGTAATCACAGTTTTGCCATTCAGACCCTTGCATCCAGCTTGCACCACAAGTACTTAAACAACAAGCAATTTGCCTGTATTTCAGTCTGAGAAATTCTTCTCTTGCAGCCTGTTGATAACATATATTTTTTTTTGTTTTGTCATTCCAAATTGCTTTGGACATTTTTTGTTCCTGTCATACAAATGTAGTCCCTTTGCCACAAGTTACAGAATGAAAAAGATTTTCAGTGCATCTTTGTAGTGCTCCGTTACACTTAGAGTATATGCTGAATAAATAATAGATCATCTGTAATGCTGTTAATATGTGCCAAAAGACAGCATTACACAGCAAGGCTAATTTTCCCTTCATTTTAGCAATGTTAAGACAGACAGCTCAAGTTTAAGAGATGAGTGAACATAGGGAAGTAACACCTTTACTTTTTATAGATATCCACTTCTATTTTCCTGTCTCTTGGACTTGCTTTGAGGGGTTAAAAAGAAACTTTTTATTCTTTATTAAGTGTACAATTAGTTGGTGAGATCAAAAAAGAAAATTAATAGTTTATCAACCCTAACCTTCATGCAAATAGTGTGTTGCAGTATGGGCATTGTAGTTATCTTTCAAAAGCAGATGTCACCACTGCCTCAAGGAGATAAAATGCAGTTATTACTGCAAAAGTTTATTAGTCACAATGCAAATGTGCCACAAAAGGATAAAGTCAGATACTTAATCAGAATGTTATATCACCTAAAGGTTTTTAATGCTCCTTTTATTCAATTGTTGCTACTATGTGACTGAAAGTTAGGAAATTTCCACAAGGCTGTTTTGTCGTCCTGTGAAAGGAGTTTCAGCCTTAATCAGTGATGTATGTGAAGAATTTTGGAATAAACCATTATGGGGAAAAAGTATTTTGTGTATAAACAACAGGAGAAGCCCAGGCAATAAACAAGCTAATTGGACACATTCATTGCAGTGATAATACTCAAGTTCAGGTTCCCGTTTCCCACTCGTCATTGGGATGCAGGAGTTTGAGGGGCTCAACAGCTCCCTTTGCTGGCAACAAACAAGAAATACCGCTTGTGCGCACTAAAATGCAGTTTGTGCGCACTGTCCCTGGCTCCCTTCACCTCATCAGGTTTTAATCATCACAGGCAATATGTCCTGGCTCCTGCTTCCAGTTATGAGATAGTAGAATTTTTCAACAATTCACAAAATTCAAGGAAAAGTATAAATAGACCATCAAAAGAATCAGGAAAACAAATTAAACTAGTATAAACACACTAAATATAATTAGGATTGAGCCAAAATCACAAATAGAAAATCGAACAATTACTCTGTATTACACAGGCAAAATAAGATTGACTGAGAAAGGTAGTTTGTCTAACGTATGCTAAACATATACACCCTTAGCAGGAACCTTAACCAGGGCCAAAACATTCACCTGAAGCCTTTCCTGAGTCCCAAAGGCTAAATCTCTCAGCCTCAAAGGTGAGTTCAATCCCCAGCCCTGGCCTGAATGCAAGACCCTAAGCAGAAATCCTAATGAGATGTCTGAAGCCCTAGTCACCCTAACCCAAGGTCATCAGACCCTCACTTCTAAGCCTGAAGTCCAAGAGTCTTTTCTTAATCTTAGCTCACATAAACTAGGCCCACCAGGAGAGCAGGGTTTGTGAGGTTGTGGAGCAAATGCCTGGGGAGATGACTGTAATGGGCAAAAACCCCAGACTGAATCTGAATTAGTGTAAATTGACAAAACTTTTTATTACTGATCCTAGTATCAACTGCCTCCCCCCTCAAAAAAACCCAAACAAAAAACAGCCAAACAAAGCGCCCCTCCCAAAAAAACCAACCAAACCCCAGATCAAAACAAAAACTCCAAAACAAAAACCAAAAACCCCCAAACCCCCAAACAAACAAAACTTTTGATCCCAACAAGCAGGGAAAATGCCTTGGCTACCTTCTGGGCATTTCTATTCTCCCCTTTCATGCCTCTAATCCATTTGCTGTGCATTATGCTCAGATCCTTTGGTGAGGCAGCGGGTGATGCAGAAGACTGAGGTTGGTGTGTAGCAGGTCCTTTTATCTTCATGCTCTTTTTTCAGGTTGCTCTTATTTTCTCCAGCACTCAGGCTGCCAATTTTTGACATTTTCCCTTCTTTTTCATCCTTCTTTGTCATTTTCTCTTGTGTCTTCTGCTCTAGCATAATTGTATCTTTTCTGTTCCCTTTGCCTCAGCACTTCCTACCTAAGCTCTCTTTGCAGAGGCTCCAGGAACTCCTCTGATTCTGTCATAAAGTGCATTCACTGTGCAGCTGGCTTGGGCTGTGTCTGGCCCAGCACAGTCCATGACCTCCTCCCACACAGCTCAACCCTACAGGCCATCAGGAACACCAAATCCAACCACTGACCCTCTGCCTCACCAAAGCCCTTATGGAGTCAGGGGAGCAGGGAGGCCACGGGATGGGAGAGGGAGGGGCACAGTAGAGGGAAAGCACTTCGTTGTGTACTGTGAGGGGCAGCTGAGTGTCCATGGGATGGAGGCTGGGCAGGAGGGAGCTCAGCCAGCAGAGCAATGAGAAGAAGAGATGGGGATGTGTGTGGAACAGAGATGGAGGCATGCCCTTTGCTCAGCCCTCACCCTAGGTCCAAGTGCAACCCCACAGAGCTCGTAAAGCCCCCAGCCCTACCTCTAATTCTTAGCCCAATTCCTGGACTTTTTCTAGTTCATAACCTCAAAGCATATACCCAAATCCTGAGACTTTATACTTTCCTCTATTCTTCACTCTAGGTTGTGCTTTTGCCATCATGTGCAATCATTAACACTAAATATTTAATTTTAATGGTTTTTTTCTAGATATTTTCAATGTTTTCTAGATATATTCAATGTTTCAATGTTTCATTTAATTTCAAATGTTTTTTCTAGATTTTTTTGAAATGTTTTCTCAGGAAAAAATATTTCTCTTGAGTGTAGAGACAGAAGTGACATGATTCAAGTGATGCCACCTGTGGCTTTCAGGTTATTCAGTATGATTTTAAGTCAAGAAAAACTATTTCACGTAAAGTCTTTCTCAAGGTGCAGAAAGCTGTTAAAACCCAAAAGTTAGCCAAAATTTTAATAAGTTTTTTCTTTTCTTCCCTTTTTCTTTTTTTTTTTTTTTAAACTGTTTCTCAAAATATTATAGAGGGCAGGAAAATCAAAGCATTGATTCTATGTGAATCCATCATACTGTTATAAGCTAGGAAGATACATAGAGGCATAGCACACCCAAAAGTTGTGCTTTTCCAAGTTGTATCAAGTTCTATGATTACAGAGCATTCATTCTTTTCACTAGGTTGTTGTTTTACAAGTTGGTAGATTTGTATTTGTGATTGGAGTCCTGTATCACAAGTTCTAGTCCTACTGTACAGGAGGCTGATCCTGTGCTTTGTGGAAGAGAAATCCAGAAGGAGCTGTCAAATAACCACGATTGAAGAAGGCCCTAAGCTGCAGAACTCTGGGAGGTGGCTGAGTACTCTAGGAGATATATTGCTGCTCCCTCCTTAACTCTGTCATAAATCCATTCTTTTTCCCATTGTTGGACAGAAGATACTGGTCTAGAAGGAATTTTGGCGTGAAGTATTGCAAACATTTATCTTCCCTTGTGACCTTTTAAAGTGGGATGTATAAGGGGCTTTACAGTTCTTGTTCTGTTGTATTCCAAGCAGTTTGTGCTATGCCAAACACCTTTTCTACCCACACATTTCCTTTCAATGCTGATAAAAATCTTTCAGGATCATGTCATGGTTTGAAAATGAGTCTGACAGCTTTTGATTGAAAACAGACTTGAAATACAAAATACTGGCTAATATGTAATTTACACATGCCTTATTAGCTGACATTTCAAGTTGTGTAATATGTACGGACTCAAAACCTAAAATGAAGCAGAAGTGTCTAAAAATTACATCTCCTCCACATTCCCATTATTTAAACAAAACTGAATTATTTTCTCCTTCCTTACTGACCTAACCTGAGATCCTTCAATCTTCATATCTTCCTATATGATCGCTAATCCTACTTTCTTTTTGGTAAAAGTTCCCTCTGTATTTTGTCTTCTCACTGAGTTTTTCTGGTGGCTAAAGGTTGCATCTTTAAATGCTTCTGTATAACTGAAGAGGAAGCTGGAGGCAGATGAGGACATTTAGTGGTGTCCAGGTGGCACTGAGTCAAATATGCCCAGATGTCTGCACCTGGTGCACTCACCATGCATTCTCTCTCTAGTCAGTGAAGAGAACACAGGACCTGCTAACAGTGGTTCAGTTCATTTTTACTGAAGTGTACCCATTCAAGATGACCAAAATTTTGCCCTCCTTGCTGATCACCAAACTTGTGGGTACATCAGTCATACAAAAATCAGAGTTTATTTTTACGTCTGCCAAATGTTGTTCACGTAAGGAGCCCCATAGCATATCCTGTATGCCCTGTGACTTCCTAATAGGTAAATAATTTATTGGTTTTTGACTTTGCCTCCAGTTTTGGCATCACCCTTGCATTACAAAGCATGTTTCATTTGTTGAAAATGTGAAAACACAGGGAGAAGCTTGAAGTATTGAGAATCAAGTACTAAGTTCAATGCTTGTGAATTCAGACTATGCATTTAGGCAACTCTAGAATTCTCTGTTAGTAAATTTTGCCCTTGAGCTGTTCCTGAGTTGGCTCATGGCTGCCTGCAGCGAAATCATCTGAGGCTGGTGTTAATATAAGCTGATCTCCTTAGGCTCCTTTCATAGTCACTGGAGACAAATAGTCATCTTCAGGTGTACCTTGGCTGCAGATCTAGGGTAGGATAAATTGCCTGTGGCAGTAATTATTTTTCCTTGATGACTGACAAGGGAATGGAGGATGATAAAGTCAGACTAACTGTGAGACACTGAAGCTGGATCTGAAGAACATTTATGCTGCTTTTCAGCTTTCCCTGCTCAAGCCATTCGTCAGGTTTTCAGGCTAAGGGACAGATGTTTCTGGTGGAGCTTCCTAACTATTGAGAGTGGTGTGCATTTTGTGTTAAGCTTAGTGGAGGTGGTGATCCGTGTTAACTACCATATCATAATTAGTAGGATGTTTATTATTTTCCATCTATTATTATAATTTATCAGCTAGCAGCTATTAGTTTGTGTCTTGCATATTGCTTACCTGGCACTGGCACGTCCTGTCTGTGACTTTTCCCAAGATTTCTGTGTTCCACTGGCTTGTGTTCATGCACTCACAATTAACTGAATATTTGGGGCATGTGTTCTCCTGCAGACTAGACTCCATTTTCTGGTGTGCTGTTGTTAGAACTGTATTTTGGTCAATTCTTTTTTACAATAGTGTATAAATCTTGTAACAGTACCTTCCTTCCAAAGAGGATTGTTTTGGAATTGGCCGTTGTGCCACTAGATGGCAATATTAGGTAAATCACGGTTTTAAGTTACACAAACCTTACCCTAAAGGCACATCTATAGCAACACAAAGGGAAACAGGTTTCAAGAGAAATATTGCTTTATTTCTATGCAGCATGTACTGCTGGAGAACTGTCATGTCATAGGGTGGCGCTTAAGCATAAGATGTTCACTTTTCCTCGTGGAAGTGGGATTCCTTGTGATCATGTTTCTATTAGGTACAAATTATCCTTCTGTGTTTTGTCTTCTCTTTCTTGCTTGTAAGTTACGTTTCCTGTGTAACTCTTTTTAACCTCTTCATATGTGAAAGCTCTTGTAACCAATTTTTTAAATTTTTGTTTATTTTTGGTTTGATCTCTGTTTCTACTTTATACATGAATTAAAATCCTGCAGAGAAAAGTCAATTGCCCAGTGTGGCCTGATGGTTTTTGATCTTTGAAAAGTATTTATGGAATTGTGGAAGAAGACACAAGTAGCCTTTGCCAATGGTCTCTCTGGGCTGTATTGTAGAAAGTAGTTCAACAGTGTTATTTTTCTGCTGCTATTTTAGCTGGGGTTTTTTTTGTTGTTGTTGTGGGTTTTTTGTTGTTTTGTTTTGGTTTGGTTTTGTTTGGTTGGTTTTTTGTTGTTGTTGATGTTTTGTTTTAGTTTTTGGTTTGAAATGCTGCAGTTTAACAAGGCTTAACACTGAGTAGGTGTCATTCTTTATGTTTTTTTACTGTTCTCCCATCTTGATCTAGTTTTTGTAGAAAAATATATATTAATTTCTTTCTTGTTTGTTTGTCAATTTTATATAAATTCCCTTCTCCAGCTGTGTCTCTTGCCTGCTCTTTCTCATGGTCTTTTGTCTACCAAAACCTGGACTCCCAATTTACCAAGAATTCCCTCAGGCTCTCCACCTCGTTATAGACATCTTCTCCCATGTGTATATAAACAGGCAGAGGGAAGATAAGAAACAAGCAGGAAAACTATTCCATGAAGAAGGAAAGTGAATGAGCAGGAGAACTTTAAAGTGGACATGCTTGAGCTGGTAGCAGTTAGGGGACATTTAAGAAATCTGAAGAGCCATCAGAAAATAGTGATTAGGTCCTAGGATGAACCACCAGTCCTCAGGGGAGTATTCAAAAGGTCAACAAAGATTAGAGAACATCAAAGAGGGTAATAAAGTGAAAAGAAGAAACAGAAATGCAGGAGCCTAACCAGGAAAAGTAGATAGGACATTTTAAATCCTATGGAGAGCCCTAGACTGTCCAAGAATCAAAATCTACTTCTACAGTGCTTACAAAATCAATGAGACCAGTATGAAATGAAAAGCTTATCTGTCTTACTGGAGAATGCAAGGGTGAAAACACCAACATTTTTCTCTGGAGATTCAAAAACTCTGCTGGATAAGAGAATGAGTTTGCCTCAAGCTGAGGGTGATGGAGGAAATGTCAGGTATGGTGACTTTTGTGACTCCACAAGTGATGCTCATTGCTACTGCTACGGACTTTTGCATCCTTGCTTATGCAATTTACCTGGAGAATATAAAACTATGAGTTCTCAGGGGCTCTTTCAGTGTCTGTTCTTGATGCTGCTGAATCTTACATGTGGAATTCTTACACACAAATGCCTCCTTAAATAATGGATACTGACCATAAACAAGATTGGTCAAAGCATCTGTTCTTCAGAGAAGAATTCTAAATACTCCCTTACCCCCCAGTCCCACTCCTACCATACTTTTTTTGGGAAATACTGCAGAAAATAAAATGTCTTTTGATGACATTTCTCAAAGGATAAAGAATAAATGGATTATTTCTCCTCTCATTTTGTCTCACTAGTGTAAAAATATTTTCTTTGTTCTTTGTTAGATATTTCATTTAAAGAATGAAAAATTCTTTCCATTTCATAATTTGCTTTAATCTGTTTTTTATATTCTATCATGTAGTGCAATAATATATTTTTTATTTTCATGTGATCTGTTTAGTATTTCAGCTGATAGCTTTTCCAATCTTGTCAAAACCAGAATTAATAAAAAACCTCAATGTTTCTAAAGCAAAAAGAGACTGCATTTTTATTTTGAAAAAAATCCCAACAAAAACAAACTTGGAATTTCAGCTTGAAAAAACAAGGGGACAAACTTTATTTCTACCTAGAGACCATGTGAAAAATTACATTTTCATGGATTAAGCTATATATATATATTTCTGTTTTCATTTATTACCTGAGTCTACATTGAATTTAAACCTTCCTTGAATGTCCCTTATATAATATGAAACAATTATTAGTGTAAATAAGAAAGTACCTGTGAGTAGGACTGCAAAATTAGGCAGTGAACTGATGAAGGTGGAAAGGCTGATGCAAATAACTATTAGCCTACTAGATTAAATGAGTCACTGTTGAAAGAAGTTGTAATACCACATTGTAAATTGCTGAAGTGCATGCAGACTATGATTCGACTTACTCCACAGTTAAAAATCCCTTCATGGAGAGGTGATCTTTTTAGGCTGAATTGCAGCTAGAGTTGCAGTTAAAATGCCCCACAAATCAGCTGGGTCAGCAAAGCTGAAGGGATAGAAAAGTGTCAGCCACTGACACTAGAAACCTTGTTTTTGTCATTGTCAAACTCCAGTGTGGACCTGCAGCCAGAGTGGGATAAATCTGCAAGGCTTTCTGCTGAGTTATTTCTGCATTAATGGTAAACCAGAACAGTCACAGCAGTTACAGGTGTGGAAAAAATATACAAGATACAAAAGCAAATCATTGACAACAGGTTTGTCTATTTGTCTAACTTATTGGCTTGGTCAAGTCCTTTACTGCTCTAGTTTTTTTCCTGGCCTTTGCTTGGATATTGTTTGGTTTGTTTCATAAGCACGAATGAATCATCTGTGATGAGGAGCAGCCATTGATGCCCAGCCTCCTCTGCTTTTTCATCTACAAGGCCCAGGAGCAAAGGAGGTGTTCTATTCAGCAGTCAGTGGGTAAACATGTGGTGAATACAGTTTTAGGTTACAGACACCTGAACTTTGGGTCACAGAGTCAGCTGCTGGGTTGTGACTTGGCTCTGGAAAAGATCCATGATGTGTTTTTGATAGGTAATAATCTATCAGGGGCAGCTCAGAGAGCTCTGTCATGTTTTTGGTGAAGCATAATTTTTTTTTTTCTTTAGAATTTTTTTCCTGGAATAAAGAAATATAACAGATATTACCACATTAGGAATGTTCATTGCCTGAACTACTGAAATTTAGTTATTTAAATTTGGCCTGATCATGTATGATAATCACTCGGTGTCAGCTTAGTACGTACACAAAAAGCATTTGGGGCAGATATAGCCATTAAATGTGTTGAATATGCTTCATTGTAGAATTCATTCAAATCCTGAAAGAATAACTGTGTCAACAAACTAATGCTATATCTGGTAAATGATCCGAGATGAGAACTATGTCAAGATTTCTCTTAGTGTTTTTCTTTTCACTTAAAACCTGTCATTTTTCTCAGTATTTTATTATCTTACCTCTTGGAATGTGGATTTTTACTTCTAACTCAGGAAACAGTATATAGTAGGACTCTGTTCTGCACGAGGAATATGAAACAGAGGTAGTGTTTTGGTAAAAGACCTTGATTTGCTGGTAGCATACATATTTCAGGAGTTGCACAAGAAAGACTGGGGTACTATCAGCTCCCTTTGGATTTCTACTTCCACCAATTCTGATACCATTTTAAAAACAGCATCTCACTTTCCGCTTATTCTGTTTGATCAGCTGCACCTCGAGGTGTGCACACCGAGTCTGGTGAGCTCACACAGGGTGCTTGCTCTTTGGACACCCCCTGGATTAACACTGGCTGTGCTAGAGATTATCTCCTTTTACATGTTTTCTATTGCTCTTGTAGGACATTTCCAGATCTTTCAAGTGTTTTAAGGGGCTTCTGATTTGAGAAGCCATAGTGGCCTGGTGGGTTAGAACACATGAAACGCTGTACTACTGCAGTGAGAGGCTGCTCCTTCTCTAATAAATGGTATATTTTTACAATAAAGGTCTGAAAATGGGAGTAAATGTGAAAAAAAGTTACTCCATTGCCTACTATTTTGCCCTTTCACAATGTTTTCACAATGCTTAGCTTTCATGTGAGGAATAATGCTTCTTGTAAAACATAATTTGAAAAAAATAATTCAACAAATAATGCCTGATGTTAAATGCTTATTTTAATAGAAAATCTCTCACATTGGCTTTTTTTTTCCTTTCATCTTAAAGATCCTATGAAGCCAACTATAACCAACTACACAAGTATATAAAACCCTTTTTTTTGGTGAACACTTGAAGCAGAAATAAAATTTCACTGAGCATAGTGTTCTATACCCTAAAAAAAAAAAAAAAAAAA
>VWYP01031374.1:59804-168689 GCA_013400435.1 Pycnonotus jocosus
GTGCCAGCCATCCTTGTAAGAGCTGAAGGGACACAAAAAGGAATTTCTAGTCAGGTGTTTAGATGATTCACTTTTCACTGGTGTTTGTTCTGCCAGTTCCAAAGACTGGTTTTCTGAAGATACAGTACACATTTTATTTGACAGTAGGTGGAATATTCCCAAGGTGCTTGACCCAATTACTTCAGAAAAGATGAATATATTGACTGATATTTCCGATAGCCACGTCACAGCTTTTTAATGTTGTCTGATGAACTGAAATATGTGGAGAGCAATAAACATCAACATAATTTTTTTTAATGTGGCATTTAGAAGATAGCAATATTTCTATTTGGAAACTGATGGTCCACTGGGTTAAGCAGCAAAATAGTCACTATCCCAGAATTATGCATATTTGTGGAAAAGGGAGGAAATATTATACTGTGGACTGTGGACTGTGCTGCAGGCCCCCATGTAAGATGAAGGCCACTGTGAGCTACATATCATTTAATGTATTAATTCAAATATGGATTACTACAGAATACCACTGTAGCCAAGACCCAATAAAGGTACTTTAGCCCCAGATTCCTACTGAAGCAAGTGAATGCCCTGATAACACAAATGTTTATATGCCAAATCTCTTCAGAGATCATAGTTTTATTTCAGAGCACTAAATCCCATACATCCACCCTAGAACACCTCAATTAGCCCAGAAAGCATGTGTAGGTAAAAGCCCTAAATTTCTACATGTGAACTGGTCATTACATATGAATTAGTTTAGCGGTATGGTGTAGGATCCATGGGAGACCTTTGTCCTTCTGGGACAGCAGTTTGACACTAACTAGGATGTCCAAAGTCTCATAATCATATGGTACCTAGCATGCCACCAGATGGTTATGTCATATCTAAATTCTGCCCCTATTACTTGTTTTCATCATTACACTTCATGTAGGTGTCCCGTCACGTAGTCCAAGATTTTCAGATGGGACCGGAGGATACCATGGTAAGGCACCCATGTTCTCTAGGGCCGCAGAGGGAATGTCAGGCTCCTGACACGTGCTCCTGATCTTCATTGGTTCATGGCTGTCTCACATGTGGACACACATCTAATTTTAGCTGTGTTCTGAAATCCCAGGTCTGTATCAATCTGCAGCTTTATTCAGTAGATTCATCTACAAATCCTGTGTCTTGGAAATGAGATGCAGTAGGATGTCTGTGCTTAGGCAGCTGACCTTGAGTTCAGATTTGACCTTAAGGGTCTGACCCTAGGCTACTAATGGAGATTAAATCTGTAGCCTTACTGCCTGAACTTGAAGCTAAAATACAGGCACTAGTACTCTCCAAGTTCTACATTATCAGTAGGAAGTAAATGATGCCTTTGAAAAAAAAGATTACTTGTGCCTGTGTTTTCCCTGATTAAAAAGTGACCTTTTCATGCATGAAGAAACATTTTCCATGATACATCAGTGGATATAATTTATCATACTCTTCAAATTTATCCTGTGTGGGAGATAAGACCATATGGAAAACAGCTAAAGCACATCTGAAAAGCCAAGGAAAGGGAACTATAAATCTTGAAGTATGCTGTGCTGGATGTTATACCAAACAGTCTGACATAAATTTTTTTAGCCTCAGCAGAACAGTAGAGAAGTTTTAGGGGGAAAAATATTAGGGGAATAGTTTTGGTTGCTTCCCAGTGCTTTCATTGAGGAATAATTTTTGGGCTCATTCTTTCCTATCGGTTTCTGTATCACACAGTCTAGGGGACCAAATATGTGAAGTGGGACAGTACATCTGTTTGTGTGATCTATAGCAATGACTGCTCTCAGCAGAAATGCTAAAGCAGTAACCTTGGGTGATAGGTCTGCGGGTGGAAGTACTTGGCTTTCTGTTACCAAGCTAATGCTCACATTGCCATCAACTCCAGGCTGTAGTTAGTTCAACTGGCAGGCAAACAAATAATCAAAATAATCCATATTGACCCTTCTCTGCAACAGCTACTAAATTGAATTTGGTTTTGGATATTAAGTCTCTCTTCTAATGATTTGAATGATGATACAGTATTGTCATTGTCAGAGGAACTGATGACTGTCTCCATAGTGTGATTTGAAGTAGAGAGGACAGAGGCATCAGAGGTTTTTGCATGAGGTGTCAGATCTATAAACTGCTGATATTTAATGTCTTCTGCTGGATCAGGCTGTTACTTTGGGTTGTCAGTGAATAATCATATGGTCAGACAGGACATTCATTTGCAGGTGAGGACAATATAGTTTGGCATGCCCAGACATCTGAAAGGAGGATTGTTTTTTGTTTATGTGGTGCAATGCTTTGAAAATCTCACTATTAAATGCATTTATAAAGGTGGTGTGAGGAAAACAAATGTGTCTTCTGGAGTCTGATTTTAGGTATTCAGGCTCTGCCTACTCTCACCAAATTGAACAGGGTCAAGGAGCATTGTCCATACCGTTGAGCCACTGAAGTGGTCCCAGAAGAGCGTTTGCCGGGGCCAAGTACCATTTTTCCCAGGGAGTTCCCACCTTGACAGCTGGTGTGGATAGGGGACCGTTCCTAGCAGGCATGATGAGCGCTGTTTTGCATGGCAAAAGCAGTTCATGTGTATGCACGGAGGCAGCTGGGCAGTTGCAGGCACCTTCTGTAGCACAGACATTGCCTGGGGGTACAAACTCACACCGTCATTTCGAGCTGCTCTGTAGCTCAGCAAACATTTGTCCCCTGCCCATCTATCGTGCATGTGGCAGCTCCCAATCAAATGTCAGCTATTTAACAAAGCAAGGATTCCTAGCTGCGAGGAAAGCAAAGCTGAGTTAGGCTCCCTTCTTATTACATGTTTTCAATACGCCATCACAGTCAACCTTTCAAGTAAGAGGCACTGTGACACTGGAACAAAAAGAGTGGCAGCAACTCCCATGCTGCAAGGTTGCATGCAGCAGCAGTAGAATACCCTACTTTGTGTCAACCACAGTATCAAAAATCCTTGAACTGAATTGCTTAGAAGATGAAAGCCTCGAATTTAAAAACATTCCTTAAGTTGCTGTTTTAAACCCCTTCTGGGGTGCCTTACGTAAAGATCTCCGCTTTTTTTCTGAAGGTGAAAGGAGCAGGTTGACCAATATTTCTGAAAACCTTTTTTTTTTGAGGTGTCTGAGAATAGGAGAAGAATCAGGCAACCAAAATAAGAAGTTAGTTTAAAAAAAAAAAAAAAAGGCATGAAATTCTATTAGGTGCTTAGAAGGAATCAACACATACCTTCATGATAGCTGGTGTTTTGATAGTTTGTGATTATAACAGGGATAAAAAAAACCCTGTGTGTTCTAAGGACAAAATTGGAAAGGAAAAATATGTAATGAAACTCACAGGACAGCATGAAACAGGCTATAAAAGAAGCATCAATATCATAGACTGCTGTCTTAAGACATTCTTTAACACAGTTTCTATTTAAAAGAAGGTTCAAAGACTTTTTCTTTATAAATGGCTTTTCCAAATTTCTTTCTAAATCATCCTGATGCATTTTTTGGATGTTGTTGAGAGGTAGGAACAAGTAGAGCACATATCAGCTTTATCTTAATCCTTAACCTTACACATGACAGTGAAGTGCAAGCCTCTCTGATGTTTTGCATCATATATTTAATTTCTAAGAACTTTAAATCTCCTGAAATGACAAAAGTAACCGACACATCTATAAAATAGGACATCAATCAGACTCTTCCTGCTTTTGAATCACAGTTATAAAGAGAATATTTTCAAATAGGGAACTGTCTCTTTTATTTATAGATATTCAGCTGAAAATAAGGGAACAGTAAAATGTTTCCTCCATATCTTTTTCACCGTATGAAAACAGGGTTACAGATCAATTGATTTACCATCACAATCGATTAGATGACTCTCTTGCTATCTCTATTGTGACAGTAGACAGGCGCTCATATGGATCTTTCATTAGAGAAGTCACTGAGAATCAAAGGTTCATTGCATGCCTAAATGGCTTGTAGCTGACTCATTAGGCCATTAACTAACCATTAATATTGTTTAAACTCAAACCTTACAGACAAAATAAATTATAGTCACGTTATCCAAACAAAATAACCTTAACCTCCTTAACAAGTATGTAATTATGTGAATTTATTACCATCTGATCCCACTGAACTGAGGGGTTCATTTTCAGAGCTACGAAGGGGGAAGATGAGAATATATCACCTTCAAGATAAGTGCTACTGGGAGGCAGGTGCCTCAGCCACTGATATGCTCTGTAAGGCATAAACCCACAAGGTCCTGACTTGCATAGTTAATGCCCAAACAAAATTATCTTACACACAAAATGCTTCTTCCTTATGCAGTACCAAATCACTTCTTATTTATTTTTAAATGTTTCTCCATTTCACAAATGCATTGCATGTATAAAATGGCCTTTTCCATCTCACTGTGGTACCAAGGCTTCACATAGACAAGCAGAACATAACAACAATTAGCAGTAATTGAATGAGAAGGCATTGGAAATTTTCTCTTATCATCATCTTTTCAAACTTGCAAATTCTGTATGTGTGATGCAATGATCTCCTGAAATTATATTGAAGAAGGAGTATAAAGAAACCCATAGCATATGTTCCAAGATATAAAATAAACTTATGTCAGTGTGCTTCCCTTGGAAGGATGCCAGACAAATACTGCTTATTATCAATAATATAAACAAAATATGTTGCCAGCTATATGCAGAGCTTAAAATAAGCAAAAAACCTGCACTACCACATTGCTGATATCCCAGCAGGTCAGCCATAATGAATGCACCAGTTCTCACACATAATTTTTTATAAGATAACTTGCCTGAAAGTGAAGCAGTCAATAGACTCATTTGCAGGCACATTTCTCTCCAGGAAAAACAACCATAATACAATATCAATTGTTTCTTTTGGGTGTACAAAAAATGTGGATGCTGAGAGAGGAAAAAGACAACAATAGCACATAAATTCAATGACAGATGTGCAAGGAGCAATCAGATGGAGAAGTACTGGTAATTAGAGCTGAAAACACAGTTTAATGTTCATACAGAAGAACAGTCAGAAAATTACAAATACTGCAATAAGATAATTTAGTAAATGAAAATTATTGCGATTAATCAAATTGGGAAAGGGAAAAATATCCCTGTAAACTGTGCATACTTACTGTATCAAAATATTGCTCTAGAATCTCCTCTCATTCACACCAAATATAAGCATAATTTTATATTTTTATATAAATAAGGCTTTAACATTTCACGGACTATAATAGTTCAGCTGAAGGGCAAAATACTTGTCTCAAGCATAGCTTAAGTAATTATTATGATTGAATATTTATCAAACAAGTAATTAATTTTGTAAATATATGATAGCTTGTTTTTTTAAAAAAAATCTAGTTACCACACCTTAAAAATCCAGTTAAAAGCATTATTTGGTGGAGGTTGGTAACACCTGTGCTCACTATCCTTCCAATAGGGTGGTCTGGAAAACCAGAGATTTTGCATTTTGCAGCAAGATGCATGTTATAAAAAGGGAGGTAATGCCCAGGGCCAGACCTTTCAAATGCATTTTAATTATTTTCAGTGCACTGTCAGAACTTTGATACACGCTTGTGGAATCATGCAAATACCTCTTTATAGAATATATGTCATATACCCTAAGGCACTGAGGGGATTGAAATACACTTTGGTGAAGTTAGGTGTTATAATAAAGTGAGGTAATAAGAGCAAGCCACCATATTACACAATTAGAAATCTACTTCTAAATCTTCTGGTTAGCATGACTATGTTTTATATTTATGAAGGAGAAAATGTCCGGATTTTTCACAAACGAGTATTTGCAGGACAATGAAAAATATGATGCACCTTAGAGTTGCTGAATCAAATTAATTTAGTTTCATATTTACTCATTGACCTCAAGAGCATTTCCATTCAGTGTTATAGGATGTCTGCAAAAGATTTATTCAATTCCATGTCCATATATTGAGGTGAGGACACATTAACCCAGTGAATTAGGTATAGAAAAAGATATTAATTACTAGAACTGAATTTTGACTTCTGCTTCTAAACCCAGTATTTTCTTATATATGGGACTCTGATAAACAACAACACAAAAAAAGTATTTAAGCTTGTACATGAATTTAATAAAATTAGTAGGTCCAGTCAACTCAACTGTGTCAGATTTAGTTTTCTGTTTACCATGCATAGGATCTAGTAATAAGAGGTTACATGGAAGGATGTCCGTGGAATCTACCAGAATTTGTATAGTGAGATAAAATGTGGTATTAGACTGATATAAACTTTTTGGTGAGTTGAATTATGCGTGTCAGGCTTGCTTTTCTGTACAGGCAGGGCAAGGACTCATTACCCAACATACACTGGCCCTAAGCTTTTAAGTATGTGACATGAGGTCAAGTGAAGGAAGTTTGAAAGCTTTACATTAAAAAAAATACAGTTTAAAGTAATATATGTTTTTATAATTGTGTTTAAAATATTATTTTAAATCAGCTGTGTACAATAAGATGGAATATGAATGATGTGTAAGTTAGTTACCAACTGATCTCCCTCGGATTCTTTACTGTCTTTGGAAAATGTCAATGCTACGTTTGGACAGCTTCTGGGACCTCCTGTTGTCTGCCACCTTACTGCACTGAGGATGGGAGTGGTTTCCTTCCCTTTAAAGGTGTCACTTTGCATCTCCTTGGATGTCGCTAAGTTCTCCCACATACAGATGGGGTTTATTCCTGGGATATTAAATTTTTGTAAATATACAATATTTCATTTTTGCATTTCACCCTCATGCATTTCTTGAAGAATTTCTAGGGTGAGAATACATTCAAGGCTTTTCATGTCTCCCATTCATTTTCCAAAGTATGACCTATTAATTCAGTGCTGTGCCCCAAAGGATGTTGGTGCACACGGTATTGCTCATAGAGAAACTTGCCTTAGCACTAAGTAGAACAGATCCAGCTTTTACAAAGTATCTTCATTCTCCGTGTATTTCTACCTGGTTACTTAACAAGGCTGAGTGCAGGTGCTGTACCTGGGTCAGGGCAATCCCTGGCATCAACACAGGCTGGGGGATGAACAGATGGAAAGCAGCTCTGATGCCTTAAGTTTTAGCTTTCATGTTTTCCAGATTCTGTGCTGCCTAGGGGTGTAGTTCTGAGCCTCATATTAGGTACTAGTAAGCTCTCTTCACTGAGCAGGTAGACAAAACAAATTCTTTTCCTGCTGAAGACCAAGGACAACTTTCAGGCCTGAAAGCATCAACAAGGCTGGACCAAAGAGAGAAACAAGAAGGATGAGACCTCACAACCTGAAGCTCTAATTGGACAATTAAATCCCAATATGCAAATGGACCAAAACTTATAAAAGTGTGACACCTTATGACCAGTGGTACATTTTGTGATGATTTTAAGTCTACCTTGGGTGTAGCCCTGGTCAGGCTCTCGTGTACCTTAAAGGCCTTTCAATAAATACCTACTTTGTTCTCTAGCTCTGTCCAGTCTCTGTTTCAGGTCAGCCTTCTGAAGGCATCAGCCCTGCCCAGAAGGGCTTGAGGGATGCTGAGGGTGAGAGGCTGGACATGACCCAGCCATGGGCACTCCCAGCCCAGAGAGCCAAACGTGTCCTGGGCTGCATCCAGAGCAGCGTGGGCAGCAGGGCCAGGGAGGGGATTCTGCCCCTCTGCTCTGCCCTGCCCTGGTGAGACCCCACCTGCAGGGCTGCACCCAGCTCTGGGGGCCCAGCACAGGAACAACATGGACCTGTTGGAGAGAGTCCAGAGGAGAGACACCAAAATGATTGGGGGATGGAGCACTTCTCCTATGAGGAAAGGCTGGGAGGATTGGGATTGTTCACTCAGCGGAAGAGAAGGTTTCAGAGTGACCTAATTGCAGCCTTCCAGTACCTGCAGGGAGCCTACAGAAAAAATAGAGAGAAGCTATTTACAAGGGCATATAGTGATGGGGGAATGGCTTCAAACTGAAGGAGATCATATTTAGATTAAATGTTTGGAGGAAATTCTTTACTGTGATGATGGTAGAGCAACGGCACAGGTTGTCCAGAGATGTTGTGGATATCCCATCCTTGGGAGGGCTCGAGGCTAGGTTGGATGGGGCCCATCCAATCTTGTCCAGTAAAATGTGTCCCTGCTCATGGTGGTGGTGATGGGTAGAACCAGATAATCTTTAAGGCTCTTCCAACACAAGCCACTCTATGATTCTATGATATAGTCTAAGAGTAAGTTGGGAAAATATGACACTGGTCCAAAACTTTGAATACATGTGTGTCTGTTAGGAAGTATATAAATGCTTGTAAAAAAGTCCGTATAACTACTCAGATTGCTCATAAGTTGAGATTTCCTACATAAGAAATTTCCTTAAAAATGTGAAAATATACTAATTTGGGGTTTTTTTGAGAAACACATTTCTGTATTTTTCAACAGTCTACTTTTTGCAACATTATTATTATTTTCCTTTTCCAAACAGCAATGCCTTCAGGCATATTATCTTACACTTGGCTGTGCATTTAATATGCCAAATAAGGCAAGGATTAGTGCAGAGAGTTTTAGTTAATGGATCTGCAAATCAAATATATATGTCAAAAAGAGAATCCAAAGGAAACTAGAAATTAATATCCACTTCATCTGATCTCCCATGAAAGGTGATATGTTCTGAGAAATTATAATTAAATAAGACTCATCTAGACTTTGACACGCAACTTTTTGAATTTTAAAATAAATCCTTGAAGTAAACTGGTGATAGGTTTGCCCAGCTGCTGATACTTTTCAAAGAAACTGTCACACAAGACTTCAATTCACTTTTATTTTACATGATCAACTCCCAGTAATTTTGACTCAATTTTATTTAGACAATAATTTAAATATGGAATGTCAAATACCATGAACACATATTCCACACTTCCATATCTCATCATGTTCTTTGAAAAACTTCCTCTGACTTTTTTTTTTTTTTTCGGAGAGAAAAATGCAATACTAATATTTAGATGCCAGGTTTTGTACCTAGCTTATTGCTTAAAGAGCTGTGTGGAATTGAACTGGTAACTGAATATTTAAAGATTTGTACAATGGGATTTTGATATTTTGTTTTCCTGAGCAAGGTGCAGCAATTGGGAATTAAGTAACTTGACTATGGTCTCCAGTCATACTTGTCAAATTTTGCTGTGTCTGAAAACAGCATAAATAGAAGCTCAAAATATAAAATAATCTATGAACTCTTAATGACCAATGTTGACAACATATCTGTGAAGGATCAAGAAAATTATTTGTATGTGTTCTAATGATTTCTATTTAAAAAAAAAAAAAAATCCAAACCAGAAATAGGTGATCTGTCACAATTTCTCACTGAGGCATTTGTGTGCATTTACTTGCTCTGTTTTACTTTCAAGAAATTCTTCTGCAGGCTAACAAAATTTTTACCTGCTATAATTAAGAATCAGTATCAGGAATTAGGAATTAGGAATCAGTACTGTATCCCTGCTGGTTTTCCACACATGTAAGAAGAGAAGTGTAAATTATAAAAATGGAAAATGAAATGAGAAAAATACACAGGAATTTCTGCAATTGCTTTTTAATCGACTTTTAAAAACAATATTCAAATATGATATTTCAACAAGAAATGGTGTAGTTAAAGTGGTATGTAAGATACAGCCTACATTTACTTGGTTTTTTTCATAGAATGTAGGAAAATTGGGTTTTTAAAAAATAATTTCTTCATCAGAACAAAAGAATATACTGTTTATTACATTGATTTCACACTGTCTTTTCTTGGTTTTAGTATCTTGCAAAATGCACTCCTCTGTTATCTGCCTCATCATTTTATTGCATCCTACTTGCTTTAGCACTCCATAAACAGTAATCTTAAGGTATAAAATCATCCATTTCATTCACTCTAGCATCCATCCTTCTTATGCACTGAAGTACAGACACCCCCTCCTCACCAACTGTCTTCCTGAACTTCTGGGTATTTTTTATCTCAGGGCAATGAGCAACAAAATATGTGTTGTGTATTTATGTAGTACAGGAATTACAGCAGAAGACACAATATGAGCAGAAATTGCTGATGGATCTCTTACTACAAAAATGTCTATTATCTGTGAAAATTAAGGAATGTTCAGCTATGGTGTTTCACTCACCTATTTTGTTTCCATTTGCATGTTGCCCTAAACTTACTCCACCTTGAATTGAATTGATTCCCTAAAGAGGTTGTGTTGTGTTACAATATATTTGTCACGTTGG
The DNA here is from genome assembly GCA_013400435.1 of Pycnonotus jocosus. Classification (NCBI taxonomy): domain Eukaryota; kingdom Metazoa; phylum Chordata; class Aves; order Passeriformes; family Pycnonotidae; genus Pycnonotus; species Pycnonotus jocosus. The sequence goes on from VWYP01031374.1 coordinate 70,049, forward strand.
CATATTTATACCTCCTTAAAATCAACTTTCAGTGTCTATATACTCATACTTTTTATATTGGCATTTAGTAATTTCAAAAGTGACACTGAAAAATTCATTCTTATATTTTTTTTAATCATTAAAATCCTGGAATGCTATACTATGATTCAAAATCTAAGGGGTGTTTTGAAGTGTCTTAGACACTGCAGATTTTCTTCAACTTTCCACAAGTATATTTCTTCTTGGTGCAACATCCGAAAGCCAAAAGTCAATAAGAAATGTCAGACATCTTTCCCAAAGGCCCAGGAATTTGGGACATTCATAAGAAAATGTATTTAGACATGTACATATAAGAAATCACTGCACTGGGCATCTATCTCAGCAGTGTGTAGTGAATGTTTCACATACCAAGCAAAATTTGAGCCAGAAAAAAGGAAATCCTCATTTCTGTGCCAAGGGCAGGGGTCTCTGGGGGAAGGCAAAGGCAGTCAAGGACGCGGATCTGCTGGAGCAAGTCCAGAGGAGGGCCACAAAGTTGATCAGAGGGGTGGTGCACCTCTTGTGTAAGGACAGGCTGAGAGAGTTGGGGTTATTGAGCCTGGAGAAGAAAATGCACTGAGGAGACCTCAGAGCAGTCATCCAGTACATGAAGAGGTGTCTACTACAAAGTCAGAGGGACTTTTCAGAAAGGCATGTAGTGATAAAACAAAAGGTAATGTCTTTGAACTGAAAGTTGTTAGATTTACATTAGTTGTAAGGAATAAATTATTTTTTTGTGATGTTGGTGAGGCACTGGAGCAGGTTGCCCAGAGAGGCTGCAGATGCCCCCTCCCTGAAGGTGTTCAAAGCCAGGCTGCATGGGTTTTGAGCAACCTGGCCTAGTGGAAGCTGTCCTTGCCCATGGTGGGGGTGGGGGTGGAAGTAGATGGTCTTGAAGGTACCTTCCAACCCAAACCATTCTACAATTCTATAGTTCTAGGATGTATGTTATTGTGCTAAGTCCAGCAAGGATTTGATAGCAGCAAACAGACTTTTCTGCATAGAATTAACATTCTTTTTACTTGCACCTTTAATACAGACTAAGTAGAAAACCTGATACAATCTATTAGGTTCATTTGAAATTAATGATGTGCAGTATAGGTTAAAAACAGTATTGGTGACAGGTATTGATCTCTTTCACAAATATTCATTTATTGGCAATGCATGAAATTGTTCTCAAATGGGATGTTTCCATTCCTCACCCTCCCCCACACTCTTTTTAGTTATTAACTCCTATTCTCTGGCAGCTGAAGCGTGGCACCGTTGGCCCTGTGCCACTCATCTCACAGAGGGTGGCACCACGGCCCACAGCAGGTGTGGGACTCTTGGATTCGTTCCTTCTGCTTTCATCTGTACTTTGTACGGGAACTTTCCTGCCAGACGCACAGCTTCAATTTCAGCTACATGCCTGTGGCATTGCCTTGTCAGAAACAAACAACTTGAGGTTTTGAGCATCTTTTGGGTGGCCCTGCCTTTTTTATTGCAATGATGCAAAACACATAAAAGGTGGTGAACATTTCATGTGTCTGTGTAGAAAGCTTTTGTAAATACACAGCTGATTTGTTTTTAAAAATCAAAGCAGTGCATCCTCAAGACAAAACTCTCTGAAGAAGATTCACCTAACTTTGGGCATTTTGAAGGAATATTTGAGTGTTCCAGTTATTTTCCCACAAAAATAAATCAGTGTAACACCATATTTAGTCAGTCAAAATTATGATCTTCTAACCAAATGGTTCCCAACTTTGAGATATGGATTAACTGAGCAATCTTATTGATTGACATTACTTCAGGTTTAGAAGAATAATCACTCATGTATGTATACATGTATTTTTTTGCTAGCTTTTCATTCTTGGTCATGATGAAGTATTTTTGTTCATAAATTTCATAAAATTTTCATCATAAAGGAAATTCTGATTTGGGGGTTTTCAGCTCTATGTAATTGTTTATGAACTTAAATTTACCACCGTGTATTATTACTATGTATGATATAATGCATTATTTTCCTGTATCATACCTTCTCATTAATTCATTATGTGTGACCAAAATGTGCATAGGAGTTCACTATCTTTATAGGAAGACACCTGGTAGATGCACCTGTTTCTGGTTTCTGAGACCTGATACAGAGATAAGAGGTGATGATTGTTGTGAATCCAATATCAATGGCAAGTAAAAAAGGTATTTAAAGTTCCTTATGATAAAAGTTTGGACCCCTTGGCCTTGGTTCAGTTTCCCATGCCACACAAATAGGTGCCTAGTGCCATTTCATATACTGTAGGATACAATACCAGGTTAAAAGAGAAATAAATCAAGTAAAAAGACTAAAATCCCTAGAGTTGTATGGATTACTTTCTCTTCAGAGGCCAGTGCCTTTAAGTCTCCAGTCCAATGAGCAAGCTGTCTGGCTTACTGACTAAGAAAAAGGTAGAAAGTACAAATATTATCAGATTTCTTAGTCACTGGTTATGTGAAAAAAGTCTGTTAATATTAATCAAAATGTGAGGTTAGGTAGAACATTCACTTTGCAAAAATCCAAATTTAGGAACTTGATTCAGTTACCTAAATGTGCACATGTAATGATATTTCCTTTCTTTGTTTCACTCTCACATTTTTTGTTTGGGAAAAAGAAGGTCCAGGGAGTGGATTCTTTTCACTTTGTTCTAGGATAATGTAACTCATGGTCCTTCTAAACCCTGCATGGAAGCATCCAACAAATTGCTGCTTCTATTTCTGAAGAGAGTCTGTGTCCTAGTGATTCTTGTTAATTTTTTCCAGGCAAAACTATTGCGCTTCATATGAACATTTCAATATTAGTTGTTGCATATCCTGAAATTCTAGAAGGGCAAATGTCCTCATTCCAATATCACAGAATGAACTTGACCTCTGCTCTTAGAACAGGTTTTTATACATTCAGCTACATGCATCAGTGCAAATATATACTGAGAAAGAAGAAGACAAAAGAGAGTTTCATGATCTCGTTACTCATAATGGGTGTGGGATTAAGACAGTAGCACTAAAGAAGTTTTCTCAGTTGCACAAAGGACAAAAGTGATTTGAACCAAATTTTCCATGCAGTTTCTCTTTGTGCAGTTTGGAAGGCTCCCTTGATGGAAGTAGTGTCAAACCTGGCACACTGTGGTTTTAACTTCAAATAACCCCAGCAAGATTTGACAGGAAAAAAAAGTAGTTTAACAATGACCCATTGAAAGATCTCATTATCTTTCCCATACAGTGCACATAGGAATAAGCTGTTCACATTCCTTTTAACCTTGCTGGAAAAGATTCACTTGTAATCAGAAGGGCTACACATTTCCATTAGTATGCAGTAAGGATCCTTCCAGGTTAGTCCATATTTGGTTTGAATTAATTCCCTCTATATTAAACACAAAGCAAAATCCAAACCTTCTAAATTTAATTTAATGTGCTTACACGCAGGAACTTTTTCATTCTTACTAAGCACTGCTTGGTGTCATAACAATCATTACCATGTATTGTCGTGATTCATCTTGTCAAAGATCCACTTATGAACTCCATTCTATGTGCTGACATTATACATTTGAATAACTGCAAAAGAAGGTTTGATAAGATATAACACTTCAAATGAAAGGCTCAATATTATGCTTTGACATAGTACATTGTAGCAGCTGTGGAGGCAAAGCCATTAAGATGGATCATGTCAATGCATAGTATGGAGCCATTAACACTAAGATTTTTTGACATGATTTATCTTAATAGCTGGCTATCTATTCTGAAATAACTCATTTTATTCTGGTAGAGATCCTGTTAACAGCTCAAGGACAGTACTGTATACATGCTGTATTGCTCTGAGTGTGTACAGAGGAGCTCACTGCACAAGCAAGCTTGGTTCGTTTTGCCTGGCCCTGAAAGGAGGACAGAGAACTTGCACTTCTCCCTGCTGCATTTTGCTTCCTCACAAAATCACGTACTCGTTCCTGAGGGAGGGTTCTGGGCAGAGCGCTCCACGAGTAATTCACTCTCCCAAGAAGAATTGTAATTAGAGCTCCCACAATAGTTAAGCAGCTGGTGTTCTCTGACTGCTGCTTCATCAACTGTTCGTAATTGCTTCATGGTTCCCTTGTGCTCCCTTCCAGCTGATGGCTTCTTCCACCTGTTGTCTCTCATTTCACACTTTGAATGTGAGCTCTTTTTGCACAAGTTATATTTATACAAAACATTCTGTGATAGCTTACAGGCAGTTCCATAATACAAATCCCTGTTATGAATTATGACAATGATAGTGATAATAATAATAGGAACACTCCAAATTGAAACTTGTTTAAATAAACTGCATTATTTCAAGTGTCTTGCTAAAAGAGGCAGCTGAGTTCATATTAAAGCCCAAAGGCAAATATGAAACTTGAAGAAAGTCTACTCTGCTCTTGGCTCTTAATCTGGGAGATAGTAGTGAAGTGGGAGGCTATAAAGTGTTGGCTGAAAGAGAATTAGAGTGGCAAGCAATGAACAGCTTCTGCTTGATTTCTTTTGTACTCTGCAAAACAGGAATTTTTATATGCTTAGAGAAATATGCTGAAAGAAACTGATTCCCTCATCTGTTTATCTTTCCTTCTGGTACAGAGATATAATACTGAATTTTGTTTGGTCAAAAGGGGGACTACATAAAAGATGCTTTTCCAAATAAAATGTGCAGACATCACGTCCATAGATACACATGTGCTAGCTCTGTAACCAGCTGTTGTAAATAGCTGAACTCTAAGTGCCAGAACGTGGGCTAAAATGGACATTTTTAAGATCAACAGAAGTAATAAAAGTTTATCCTTTTCTGTGACAATAAAGAAAGAATTGCTGCTTTGTCCATTATGAAGAAATGTTATAAAACTTAACAAAATAGAAGCTTTCTCAAACACTTTGTCTCTTTGTTCTGATGCTAGATGTTTGGTAAATGTAGTTTAATAGGCCTACTATGGAATTCAGCACAATGCTATGGAAGAGATTATTGCAGATTTTTAAAGAAGTTTTTTTTTTATCAAATTCTACTCACTTTCTTCTAATCCATTGTAGTTGCTGCAGAGCCTTTCTCTAAAAAGTGATGCTTAAAAATTGTTTTATCTCATTAGTGTCTAAAATTGATATGCTGCAAAGATGATTAGAAACCAATCATACAATGGGATCCCACCTATACTTTTTCCTAGACATCACTTTAGCCTCATTTTACTGCAGAGAACCATCCATTCTAAGGAGAAATACTTACCAGTAGCAGCTGTTACTAATGTTTTAAAAGCTATGTTAAAAATATATTTTTAAAAAATCAGATGCTTGTTTTGTGGATGGCTACAAACAACAGAAATCAAAAATCAGACTAGTTGAGCATCCAATATCTAAATATTAAAGATCAATAATAACTGAATTTCACCTGTAATGTTTTATTGTCCCAAAGGAAGTTGAATGATGAAATAAACTGCTCACAGGTTTTTTCCAGTGACATCATCAAATCCTAATAAGCTGGCAGTGATGTGGGAGCTCAGGATGGAACAGATATGCATTTTCAATGATGCAAAACTGATTTTAATTCAATAGCAGAACCGTTTTGTTTGAGTTACTTTCATATTATACTTTCCCAACAGAGGAAATATCTCAAGGTTTACTGCTGGACTTACTCATCCTTCTCTACCTAAGGAGCAAGGCTGTTTGCCAGTGGCCAAAATATTTGCTTACAATTTGGAAAGCTCTGCTCCAGAAAAAGTATAATGAGGTTTTGAAGCTATTTCTCTATGTTTTCTGCAATCCTCACTGTTGTCTACTTTGTAGACAGCATATTTCTTGCCCAGATTTGTTTTTACCCAGAACGCTCTAAAGGCTCTATTTTTTATTTCATGAGAAGCAAAAGCAAATGGTGAAACATGGAAAACTCTTATTTGACAGCCAGTCCTATTTAACAGCCTATGGAGCCCATTTGCTGCTCACTTCTGTGCTGTCCATAGAGGCATCTGAGAATTAACATGGTGGCTTTCTCTAGGTAAAGCTCTTAATTATCCTTTCTAAGCTCATGCTATGCTTTCCCACCTGTGGGGAAGAAAACCTTACTACAAAAGGTGTTGCTTTGGCCTGATGTTAATATAGTCTTTGTAGCTTCAGTTTTGTTTAACTTGCATGAGTCAATATAACACTATGTGTTAAAAGATCATGGTGTTTCCAAAATCTGGGGTGGGCATGACTTTTAGTCACACTTAGTTTGCTCCTTTTAATTGCAGGAGCAGTCTGTCAAAGGGTAGATTTCAGTTGCACCCCACTGCTATCTTTTTGTGTTTGAACTTTATGAGATATTTTATTGGTGACTAAACAGGAATGTTTTAAACTGAGGCAATATGCAAATCCTATCCTGCTCAGGTGCTTAATTTTTACTTTTTAAAAACCACAATTAATCATATATAATTATCTCCACAGAGGAAATTGGACTGATTGCACTATGTCTACACAGGTGAACACAGGAATGGCTCTGAATACCACATATGCATGTCAGAAGCCTCCCAGTTTCTGGTGAAACCTCAGGCACACTGTGACCATTTCCACGGTCAGAAAACCCAGTAGATCTTCTGGGTAGGGGTCAGAGTGTCTGAGGGAGCAGAGATACTAAAACTTAGGCTATTTGGGATGTAACACTAGGGTAGGTCCAAGAAGTGCTTCTGAGGCCCAGATCTCTGATCGTTCTCAACTATTGCTAGTTAGCTTCCTCCCTTTAGGCCTACCTCTAAAACAAACCTGCTTGGGAGGGGACTGTCCCTAACCAGAAGAGATGCAACTTAGTTCCTGTCATTTGGCCTTGGTGTGCAGCTACACATTTCTTTTTCCTTAGCAGCCCTGACATAGCTTTTGGTGACACGTCACTAAAAGACTTGACAACAGTATCTCAACAGGCTTTCTTCTTCCATAATTTCCACAGAATTTTTCACTACAGTTACGTTTTTATGTGATTTTGCATTATGTTGTTAAAATTTGCTACAATCTCCATGTTTCTCGAGAGGAAAATTTGGCTCCAATGATTATTTTTATCTGCCCAGATTTAAGTCCAAATATGTATTTTTAAGCTAGTATGATTGCTCAAATAGTAGATTGCAGATATCAAAAGTCAGCATTAAAAGTTCTAACCACAGCTGAAAGTAAAACAAATTAAGACAGGTTGAAATAGGCTATAATAATGAAATATTGTCACCTCACTCATGTTTCCATGTGTATCAATACCAATTGTGCTGTATACAACAAAAATTCTGAAAGAAAAGCAGTTGAAATTGAAAAATCTGTTTTATGAGCCAATAAGAACTTATAGAGTTATCTTTTGAGGAAGAGGGATCAGAAGCCAATGTTCAAAGTAAAATTACAAAACCAGAATTCAGTGTACAGCAACAAAGACTGGACTATTTATCCACCAGTATTTCAGTTAATTCTTTCCTTATTCATATTGTCTTGCAGGTACTGACCATAATGAGGTCAGAAGCCTGGCAGAAATAAAATGATCTAAAAGTTCCGACGTTTTAAAAAATTTATTTATTTAAAAATTCTTATTCAGCTTGAGAGAGTTTACAGCATTTGCAGACAGCAGTACCTTAGAGATCCATTTGGGTCTGTGAATGCTCAGGGATAATGAAAGTTTGTGTATGGAATTGTAAAACCCAGAACTAAAGAATATGTGGGCAGTTCTAAGTAATAGGATGCCACTTTTCAGTGAGTGAAAGATTTCTGCACTTTCTTTCCGTATCTTTTAACTAACTCTGCACAGGCAGAAAATGGTGGGGTTTTTTCCCTTATGGATAAAGAGATATTTTGCCCTCTAAGACAGAGAATCTTTGGGAAAAAAATCACACCCTCTGAACTGAGGAAGATTAATGAGGAGTTGGGATTGGGAACTGCCATCTGCAGACTGGGTTGAACTCAAAATGGGAAATGCTGATTGGAGCTGCTAGTTTTGTCCACAGTGACCATCAGGGAGCTAGGCTGGTAAAATTTGCTACTGCTCTAAGCTCCCCAAAGTTCATTTGAAGAAATGAGGGCCCATGCATCAATCCTGGCGCATGGTACAGGAGCACGGACCATGATGCACAGAACATGGCTTTTCCTCCTTGAAACACACAAGGCTGGGGAGCAAGACTGGGCAAAGGGCCCTGTGTGGTGAGAAAGTGGGGAGCCCTCTGCCCTCCGCCATTTCAGAAGAAGTGAGGCAAGGAGGAAAAGAGACATGCATTCCACCCTAGGACTGCAACAAAAACAGAATGCACTTTTGATTGGAGCTTTGAAGAGATATAAAATAATCACAGTATGACTTGACTAGAGTGGGGTGAACTCTTCCAAGCAAATAATTTATTTGGTGAGTCAAGTCCCATTTAAAAACCAATAATTCTCCTCAGCTTGGTTTTTATTTGGTGATTGACTATGCAAATGTGGATTTTCATCATATGGATTGGACAAATAGCCCTGCTTTAGCTGTGCTCACAACTTATCATTATTTGCCTTTTGTGATGTGTGAGCATCAAATTTTCACAATATGATTTTTACCCTTTTCTGAGTTGCCAAAAATTTTTTCAAGAGGTGAAAGAGAATTCCTGATGTTCTGGTACACTTCCAATAAAGCCTTTCTGTGACCATGCTCACAGGAGAATATTATCTGGCTTTCACCTTCTTCCAATTTCTCAGTAAAGCATACTATTTCTTAAAATTTCTCATAAGAATCACAGTGAAAAAGTGGTGATTATTATTAGAGAATATTTGTAGTCTGAATCTGGCTTTGTCCACATTTGTCTAGGTTGTCTTCATGCTACTGTGCAGTGTTTTCATTTTGATAATATGTGTCTGATTTTAGTATTTCCTTCTACCACAGCACCTGCCTTCATATGCTGTGACCTATGCCAAAAACGTCACACTTAGATATTCTGTGGTTCTCTCCAAACTGCTTGCCTTTGTCTTGAAATAAAAATGCTAGATCTGCAAAACCAGCTGCCTCCCGTGCTCCCTGGCTCCTCTAAGTACAGTAGTTCTATAAAATAAATAATTTATACTTGATTTTACAACTATTTTCATAGCTAAAGATAGAATTATTGTTTTTGTTAGAAGCAGTTTCTTTCTGAGCTCTCAATCTTTTATTGCCTTAATTAATAGCCTTGAAATACATTCCACTGTGGCACAACATGCAGTCAGCATGCAGATTATACATTTTTATAAGTAAGGCATAAACCCTCTACTTTCCTTTTAAGAGCTCTGCTATTTGAGCCAAGGTGAATTAGCAGCTTTTATCTGCATCTCTTGACTGCTGCTTAAGAGAATTAGTGGCACTGGTTAGTTCTGTGAGGACAGCTAAGAGTAGCCAGATCAATTGCAACTCATAGTCAGAAATCAATGAAATGTGTCTCAGTGAATCTGACTGATCCTCGAGTCACTACAGAGTGCATTATTCCAGCCTTACTCTGTTACAAGATTAGACCCAGAAATAATCATAAGTGAGATTCTTTCTGCTCTTTTAAAACACTCATTACAGTCCTATTGCTGTTCTGTGGTAAAGAAACTTCAGGGACAGGCACAGTGAGAGGAATACCACCACGCAAATGAAAGAGACTTCACCCTCTAGGTCATCACCCTGGGAGGAAGACAAAGTACCATTTCAGTCCTGTCTGCAAAGAAAACGTCAAACAAAATTTGAAATTGTAGACCTGGTGTTTTCTTAACTGGAAACAGAAACGCACATGTGGTATAGAGGGTCAAACCTCTGGACAGAGTCAGTGGAACCTTCACTAAATTTAACACAGTTACTTCAATTTACTGACGATTGGGATCTCCCCAGAATGTTGCTAAGGGGCTGTTTGTAGAAGCTTGCATACCTTTTGAGACTTTAGCTTTGTTTTCAACAACCACAGGCTCTGAATACCCTTCAGAAAGTGAAGTGGAGGAAGAAAAGTGTTCTTAATCTAATTTGCTGTGTATTTTTTATAGAAGGGCTGCACATAGTTGAGCAGAGCAAAGCTCATGCCTGCTGTGCAGTGAGGTCTAACCTGTGCTGCGAGGACAGAGCCTCCAGTGAAAGTTGCATATCCTATGAGTTCTGATTTGGCGCTCTGGGAACGTGTGAGCAGCTGCTTCACTCTGACCACATAATAACAGTGCAGCAACTGCAGCTATGCAGCCCAGGTGTGTGGGCTGGCAACCCCACCAACTCATACACAAAAATATGGTGGGAAAGGTGAGGAAAAACTCAGGCAGGAGATCAAAAGGAAGTACTGGGTTGTTAAATGGTGAGGGATATTGCCTTGATGAAAGCTGTACTGGAAGGCATGTAGAATTACTGGGTTGTAAAGTTAAAGAGTCAAATGCCAAAAAAGGTTTTGTGAGGTGATGGAGGTGTCAAACCTCTGAAACCTCTATGCTCTTCTAACAAGAAAAGCTACTTCAGCAAAGTACTCACACTTGTCTGAAGGGAAAATTGTATCTTTATTTTTGGATGATAGAGCATCCACAAACACCACTGTAATCAATGAAAGCAGACGAGACAGCAGGAAAGTGGTTATGTTACACACTATTCTGCTTACTGACTCAGTACATGTACACAGGACTGAGTGTTCACAGGATGTCCGTGCTCATAAACAAGAGCAAAGAACATTTGTTACAGCTCCCCTCCCCCAATCTCTTGCCATCTCTGCTTAACAAACATATTAGTTTAATGAATGCAAATTACTGCTAGAATGACATAGTCTATACTTAAAAAAACAAAGTTAAAATATTTTGTTATTTGATATACAGAGGTTCATAAAAATAGCCATTAACTTTGGAATGAGAGTACAATATGGAGTTTATTAAATGAAGAAATACAACAACATTACTTTTATGTACCGTGAATTCATTTCCATGGTTAAGGATTAGCAATAAGAAGCTCTCAATATGGAATCAGAGACTGCCAGCATGGGTGCAATAAACTTTTCAGAATGGTTCATAAGATTATACTAATTAGGGATAATCTAATTTGAACAATTTTTATCTTCTCAAAAAGTAATATGATGTCACTCTATGGGAAGAGTCACTACCCGGACTCCAGGGATATACTAAAAAAACTAAACACGTTATCTGTAATATTAAAAATTATGGTTGATCCACGAGACAGTCTTAGATCTACCCTTCTCCTCTCAAAAGATCCACCATATAGACTGTTAAGCCCCCATAATTATCTCCCCTACTTGTGACAAGCATGGGCTAATCAGTCTCTGAGGGAGTTTTCCTGCGGATCGCTGAGAAGCCTGTGTATGCTTCACAGTGCTTATCAAGCTATTTTGTACGCAGTATCACATAAGAGCTGACAAAAGTTCATTATCCTCATCTGGACTAGAATGACTCCAAATTAGGAAAAAGAGATAAGCTTTTTTTTTTTTTTCCTTTCTATTTCTTTNNNTTTTTTTTTTTTTTTCCAAAAAGGGAAAAGAATATCTCTAGCTTGCATTGCAACAAAGATCTTAGCTAAGAAAAAAGCAAGCTAGGTTTTTGCAGACTTTAATCCCATATTAAAAGATTAGAAAAAACATCTGAAGAAATCAGAGATAGTCTAATTGAGGTTCTCGCCTTTAATCCTGTGAGTAGACTCCCCCTTGGATACCAGGATCTGTCAGTGCATAGTCTTGGGAATTCTCTAAGGAAAAATAAACCACAAGAAATGGACATACAACATGCTCTCTCACATTTAAACAGAGAAAGAAAGAAAAAAATCTGATAGATGGCAATATCAAAACATATCCTCTCCCAAGAAAGAGAAAAAAAATCAGGTATAATATAGAATGAAAACAAAAAACCAGATGAGAAGAACTACAGTTATTTTGGAAGTTCTTTGACAACATCTACAAATGTAACCCAAAAAGAAAATCATCTGGCTTGGTTCTGCTTTCCTCATCCAGATCAAAATGCCATTTGTATTGCATCTTCGCTTTTTATTTTGCTGGCAGTTGTATTTCCACTCAACTGCAATATAAATGTATTAAAAAATAATCTTTGAATTAGTCTTTTAGAATGATGTTTAAAATAAACTATAGAGTAACCAGAGCACAAAGGAAAAATAGACAGAAGATTAGGATTCATTTGTGTTTGTCTGGCAAATAAGGGGAAGATATATACAAAGAGAGATATTCATAATAATTCACTCTAACACCAAGCCAAAGTTTTTCATATTAAAAATTATTAAAGGAAGAGACACTTCATAAGGGGGAAAAAAAACCCCAGTAACATTAAGCTGGGATTCTCTAAAACAGTACCAGTTTTAAGACATGTGACCAGTGAGGCAAATCTATCCATTTGATTGTAAAGTTGCAGACTAGAGCTTGAATTCAGAGACTTGCAAATAAATTTCATTGTTTTAAAAACTGTTCTGCCTTGCTTTGTATTTTCTTTTCCATGTTTTTTGATCCATTTCCCTAGCAGCAGGGTTAAACATGTTTTTTTAATTGGGTGTTACATAGTGGACACATGGAAATGCATTGTGTTGATAGCTAGCTATTTGAAATTTTACTAAAGGGGAAATTCAAAAACTCTTTGTAACAGGTCAGATGTAATGGCAGTCTGTTAACTTGACCAAAGCTGAAAGAATCAGATTTTAGAGTTCTGCTTTCAGGCTGTACAATTGAGTAAAAACAGAGAAGATAAATAGAGTGAAAGATGAAAACCAAAATCATAAAAGAAAATAATCAGAGGGTACTTCAACATGAAAAATCAAGGTAACATTGTAAGCAGATGCAATAAACATAAAAGAGGTTTGGGACTGTTATTTTTGTTGCATGGAAAATTACTGTGATTCATTGTTCTAAATTATGTAAAGATATATAGATAATGGAATTATGAACTGTATAAACATAAATGTGTTTGCCTTCCATTCAACATATTCTATATTAATATAAAGCAGGGTTAAATCACTGTAAGTTCAGAAAATTTTCTTTTATTTCCTCTATAAATTAATTCAAGACATGATAATGTCATTCTGAAAATTTTAATATACAATTTAATATTTTATTAACAATGTTTAAGAAAAAGATTCATGTGTTTCAGTAGTCTTGTTATAAGGCACTACAAAATGTGATAGGAATCACTGTAAGGCAGCAATTTCCTATGGCTTGGCATAAAGACCGTGAACAAATTAAAACAGTCTAATGCTCTTAGTGTTTCAAAATTCATGACATCAGTGGGGGAAAAAAAACTCTAAAAGTGCCTGATCCAGCATGGCTGGCATTGGCAGACTTTGCTTTTTATAAGGAGAGCATTGTCTGTGTGAGATGTATAAGAAGTGACACTGCAGAGTGGGAGAACAACAGCGCCCAAACCCCAGGTCTCCAAGAACCTTGTGGATAAGCTGAGTATCTTAAACTGACATTGAATTAAACAAGAGTGGAAGGTACTGAACATGCATTGAATTCAAGAGTAGTTGAGTTTCTCAGCACTTTGACAGATCAAGACCCCAATTTTTGTTTTGTCTTTTATAACAAACAATGCCACAAGGCAAGAACATACAATAAGAATTTTGCATGAAGTTAATTGTTCACCATACATAAAAATGACTCTTTAGTTTTAATGAGGCTTAGACACACACTGACCCAGTCACATTATTTTCTGGTATGTGTACTTCTTGGTATTATCAACAGTACAAACTAATTTGGAGTAAGATTGTTTTTCCTCTCAGGTTAGAGAGAGGTTTGATAGGAACTAAGCCCATGCAGGGCTGCATTAATTCTGCAGGGGGAGTGGGACAGACCATTATGCCTAGAGGGTTGCAGCAGATACCATGCATTTTACTGTAATTTATTCTTGCAAGTTGTGCAAAAGGCATCCCAGTTTTCTTGCACAAATAAACATAGTGCACATTTTATGTTAAGTAGTGAGAGATATCATTTGTTAGCATTTGATCAAAGAGTTCTGTAATAGTTTTGCATGATATACAGTGCTAAAGTAACAGGCATATTTAATCTTATTACAGCATGCCTATTCAGAAATATTCTTGCATTAGCACTAGTAAATCTTTGGGCTATTTTCTTACAGGAATGTACAGAAAGCAAGCAAATTTATAGTGAACCTGTATTTCATTTGGAGAGTTTGATAGCCTTTTCAAACCACTTGCTTCAATATGGTCTATTATCCAAAATCCTCCCTGCAATGATACTTAAGACCAGTGACTTCAGATAATTATAAGGCAGCTGGGATGAAATTCTCCATGCATGGCATATTTCTAGTAAACGACAAAATAATTAAGTAACACATGCAACAGACTCCAAAAGCAGATGTTTTTGATAGTGTGACATGCAATAATGTTAGATGGTGTGTGAAGAGGAGAAAAGAGCAGCTTCTGCTCTAAGATGCCTGTACTTCTTGGTTCTATTGAAATATCATCTATCAAGGCACAGAATTTAATCTGTTTATGGCAGAAGCATGACTCCTAGGGAAGTGGCTCTAGAACTGTAACCATTCATTGCTTCTATTCAGTTAAAATGAATACTCCAGTTTTGCATTTGTCTAGGCTTTGGTCCATTGATTAGGAGGCATTATAGCTTTTTTGCTGAAGAACCATTACTGCAGGATTGCCTTTGGTTTTCACATCATGGAGAGGTTTGTTTAATCAGAGCACAACTTTTGAGAGTGGGACACACCAGATTTAAGTACCACATCAATGAGGTATGGAGTCAAGAGATTTAAAAACCTTACCCAATAGCATGTGAAATTCTGCTTGACAACTTTTAAGGCTAATGCAGATAAAAGTAGAGACATGGTGACTTGAATGTACATCTGAGCTGCTTGTTTTTGCAGCTGTGTTTTTGGCATAGATTGCATTTTCTTATGTGGCTCTAAGTCACCAACTTTTAATGTGCAGTGATAAGAACTAGTGAAGAAAATGGCCAGCTGATCTTCCACCAACATATATCTGGTTAAAAAAGAAAATATTTGCACATATATATGCATGGTTGTGTGCTTGGAAGGCTATATTTTATACTTCTTTTTTATATAGTCTTGATGTACCGGGGTAATTCTTGAATACGATAAATCGTCCCGTAAGAAAATTTGAATAAGTGCAAATTACTGATTTCTAAAATTTTCTTTTGTAAAAGATCCATTCTTTCCTGTCAAGTGAACATTTTGCTAGGGAAGACTGATAGATTAACCTGGTTCATCCCCTTTGCTCTGTTCCTTTGCCTTTTGATTATGCAGACTCAAAAGCCTTTACTCATTCCAGGTTTTGAAAACATTTGTGCATCTTAGAGAACCCATTCACCTTTTCTCCATCAAGACCACCCGTAATTATCCCAATTTGTTCTAAATTGCTTTCTGTCAGACAAATCAGGCCCGTTCTTAACACTAATGAATTTTCATCTGAGTCCTGTTTTATTTCACAGATTAGAGTTAAACCTAGTGAAAGAAAGGCACAAGAATGCTTAAAAACTACTGTTTATCTGGTGAGAAGTTACCAATATGCTTACCTCACATCCGAAAGTCAGAAAAGGTTTTTTCTCTCTAGCAATGTAATTTCTGGAGATCCAATACACTCTTCCCATTTGGCTCAGATCCTGCTCATTTTTTTATGTCAAGTAGTAGATGGAAGCTTATGGTGTGAAAAAAAAATATAAAGAAAATCTCGACAGATACCTTTGTTAAATATTTTATAAAGATGTCAGTGTTATGCTTCTGCCTGTTTTCTTTCGTCTCCAAATTAATAAAATTAAGTGTAGGTCTTTTAAAGAGATACTTTCAGAAGTAGGAAAAAATCTGTAAGGTCCTTATCTAAATGATTTTCATGTGTCTAAGAAACTTTTAATGATGAAATTCCTGAAGAGCTTAGCCTTCAAGACACTCTTACTTTCTTTTGAACAACTTAGTCATGTTTCACTGGCCATAAATTGAACTCTTGATTTCCAATTTGGGTTATCAAAGTATTCTTGAAGTGATCAATATTATAAGTATAATATTATGCCTCACTGTCTGTTTGGTTTTAATTGATAGGGGATAAACATATTAAACTTTGATTTAATATTTATAAATATTACAATTTTTCCAGTTTGCTTCTAAAGGAGGTCTCCCCTAGAGGCTATGGCCTCACTGAGCTTCTACTACATCCTTGTGTGGTCTGACTCCTCTCACTCTAACTACCATTAATTTGTAAGGGGAACCTGGACAATCAGCTTGTGCTTTCTAGGGGTGTTTCTCCATCAAAACTCTGGCTAATTCTCCACAGGATCTGGAGCAAAGCACCAGCGAGCCACAAAGGCAGGACACTTATAGACCAGTGTAACCCCTTGGCCAAAGCTGTGTCTCACTGGGGCAGCAGTGCACTAACACAGTTTCCCTGTGCTTAGCTCTGGAGTTAACTTGCAGCTGGACAGGGATCATTTTATTGTTCATTTAATCAAAAATGAGTATGTGTGGACCTAGAGAGATCACCTTCACTCTCCTGTTTTTGAAAGAGTAGGTACTGGGATTAACTAATAACAAGGAAAGTCCTCTATAAGAAGATGGACTATTAGCAGGTGTACATAAAACATTATATGAACTCACTGTTCCTAATAGCTTGGCCTGATAAAGCTCACAGCCTAGATTTTGTACACAGGCATAGCCCCAGAAAGGGAGAGCTCAGCAAATAAGGATCAGTAGAAACACAGCTACCTTTTTTTTTTTTTCTGTGAAGAAAAATCAATATTATGGAGTTTTTTCCTTCTTTGGCTTTAGCACCTTGGTTCAGAGTTAGAAGCACTAATTCCCACACTTCAAAATGTTCTGAAGTTTCCTTCACATGCTTTCCCAAAAATGAACTTTTACCTAGTGCTGTGTGAAGTCATTCCTTATTCCACTGAAATGTGAAAGTGCACCTAGAAAAGGCATAGAGAAAGGATAAATAAAAAACGAAAGGCTTGTTTAAAGAAGACGGGGTTGAGTTTTGCTCACACCTGACTTGACTTTCTTACAACTTCTGGCTGCTGATTTTGCTATTTATTTGTGAACAATGACATCTATTTTCCATTGCCATTTTGCCCATTACATATTTATTGAAGGGTTTTATTTCTTTGCTAACCCAATGTTTAATCATTTAAATTTTATTGCTCTCATTTTAACAGAATTCTCTTTTGTCAGAATGAGACAAATATGTATTTTAACAAGTTTATCAATTTAATTATTTAGATGATAGGTATTCTTGTTAGGAAATTATAAACATTAATAAAATTTTAGGAAATAAAATAAAACAAGGAAATTTCTTTCTTTTCATTCTTGATGCTACCAGGATTTAGCATCTTGTAAATATTCCATTTACTTGTAGATTTGTAAATTATTTTTCATGTATGTAATTGACTTTATAACTGTAGCTATGGAGCTTGGAAAATACTCCACCATCTAAATACTAATGCAGTTAAAAGAAAACCGTAGTTCTTTGGAAAATTACATAATAATTACCTAATTATTTTTGGCTTTCCACACCTGATGATTTTTTTGGCTATAAGCAGATGTCCTCAAAGATGTAATAGGAATAAGGAATTTAAAATGCTTCGGTTTGCAATATTGAGGCAGTGTTGGAGTTTTAAGAAGCCACACCAGAACTGTGTAAAGCTGAACCTTATATTCATTATTCATTTACATTGGACAGCAGGAGAAGTAAAAGACCCACACAAGAACTGTGATGGCTTGTGCAATTGTCTGCACTCTTTTTGCAAGAGTGTGATGATTGATGTGCTAAGTACTCTAAAAATCATGTAGCTGTTTTCAGAAATTTTGCAAAACAGGAAGAGTGTATAGCAAGTTGCATTTTTAAAAGTATCTTTTGCTTTTCTCTGTCCTCTTTACAGGCAAGGAATTTCTCTTTCTGTCAGATAAGGGTTATTCTTTCTTGTATAGTTCTAAGTTTCTTTTCATTCGTCCTTTGTCCATTTTTCATCCTGAAAGGACAAATTACTGTCACAAAGAATCCCCCACTGTGCTTGCTTAGACAAGAATATTTCAGTGCCCAGTGGCTTGATTAACCTGTTCAGTTACTTAGAGGCAGGACACTATCATGTGTGCCAAATGGCCTGGAAATTTTTAAAGAGAAAAGTGAATGGTAAGGTTGAAAGTTGAAGGAAGAAAATAATATTTGAACAACGTTTTCTAATGCTGCTAGTGAAGATGTCTCCCTTCCATCTCCTAAAACTCATTGTAGTTGAGGGAATATTTGAATCTCAAGCCACAGTATCTTCAGAAAGGACACACATGTACGATAAACCATAATACTCCCTGGTATATATTGTTTCCTCTTATGCTTGTAAGTTCCTCCTCCATGGAGTTTCTACATTTGTGACATGCAAATGCAGCAATCTACAATCCTTGTTTGCTTGTGCCTCGGTAGGCTTTTGCTCTTCCGGTTCTTTCACTAGATCATCTTTAGCATTCCCATCAAACTGAAGTTTTTTGGTTTCACCTTGGTGGCTCTGAACTCCTTAGATCTGACTGCCTGTCTCATGACATTGCTTTCTAATATGGTACCTACTCCTCACTTTTATGCACCTTGCTTCCAGCTTTCCATGTGTTTGGAATGCTTTTCTTGTGTGTGTACTTTCTTTCCTACTGGCTCCTTTTACTTGTAACCCTCACTGTCTTTCTTAGTAACCTTCCTCCTTCTCAAAACATTTTTCTTCTCAGTATGACAGCTGAAAATGTATGGAAAATACCACAGATTTGAGACTGTACAAGGATATCTATCTGAGCTAAATCATCACCTTCCTGACACTGTGACTTGGGATAGGAACATCTCAACAGAAGGAGACATCTGAAACAATTCTGATGAATCGCAGGCTAGAAGAGCCCATTTCTTTGCAATGGTGTGAAAAGGATCCCAGGGTCACTACAGATCTATATATTGTGGACAGAAAATTTACAGAACAATCTCAGCATATGCATCCACATTTTAACTAAGTCCTGTACTTAGCTGTTTAAATAACCATGAACATATGCGTAAAGCTACTTGCTAAATTTCAGATCTAAGATATAAGGGAATATTGACACTTTGTTTTTGCTAAACATGCAAATATAAACAAATTAAAATACAAAAAGGGGCAAGTTTAGCTCTTCTCTCTCATCTATCTATGCCATGTTAGAGGGACTTTACATTTCTTTTACTCTCTGAGTTGAAAGCCAGAGGTGAAAAAAAGGAAGACCTGAGGAAGCTTGGTGTAAATAAAAGGTGAATTGTGTCCACATCCTTAAACTATTTTTCTGAGGGCTATAATCTGAGGAATAATTGAACATTTTCAACAACATAATTGCCTTCTGTATTATTTTTATTGATATTTCCATTGCTTTAATGACTGCAGATGTTTTGTCTGTTCTGCATGTTACGGAAGAATGAGGAAAAAAAGTTTGACTCTGTATAAAAGTTTAACAATTTAATATAATGCAAATAGCAACTGGAAAGGATATCCAGCTAGTCACAAAGAGCAATTGAAATACAACATTTCTTAGGGAAAGCATAATTTTACAAATAAGTAAAGGCCTTTTTTCTCTCAGTCAAAAGATTTTTTAATTTGAAATTCTAAAATGGTTGATTAACGAAGCAATTATATAATTCAGAAAACAGTTTAATTGTGTTTTTAAGCAAAATATTTTCTTATGGGTGTTATTAAACCGATCAATAAAGCTGTACGTAATTCCATTCTTTAAACTTTGGTTTAGCAATTTGTTCTATTAAAGTTGTAGACTCACTATGAACTAAAATTATAGAGTAAAATTAATTATTAATATAGGGTCTAGAGATTATATAAATCTAATCTGAAGATATTCTTAATGTTTAGCTAACTGGATGCACTGTAATTACCTGTGTATTTAGCTGAAAAACTTAGAAACAGTTTTAACAATACAATGTTCAAGAAATGAGTTGTAATTTAACATTAGGATATCTGTTCCAGGAGCTAACATTTGATCAATCCATTCTATCAATCAATTTAAATCCCAGCTCAGCTCCTAGTTACTACTTGGATATCTATTTTATTTGACACAGACACAAGCCTTTGAGTCTTAAAACTATATACAAAAATTGGGATGTGACTCTTCAGAGCTGCATGATGCATTGCCTAGTCTTCAGTTGTCTAGCCCTTAGATACAATTAAAATACCTAAATTAGGCACAATTTCTCTAAATAATGCATAGGAACAACATCTTGCAATGACCATTGACACACTGTGAGAACTTGTCTTGAATCTGTCTCTGTGTCTAACAGAAGAGACAAGTTTGAATATGGAGGCAACTTTTATATAACAGTATTGTGACTGAAAAATTGATCTAATCCCAAATCTCTTCTACGTAGCTGTTAATATAAAGAGGATTTAAGAAATATTTTTCCATGCACGTTTTGGAATTAGGGTGCCCTAATCAGCAAACACAGTTTAGCCCAGCAGGACACAGAGGTTTGCCTTTTTATTTTGGATCAGATGTATTTTGCGTCCAGGTAGGTATTTGCAGGGACCAAAGCTGTATGTCCCTACACTTAGACCATTCAGCCAATGAATCCTAGATGATTGTCACTGCCTTTTCTTTGGTACTTTTAGCTTTGGCTATAAAGAGCCTCTTGCATATATAACCATTTCATATATATGTTTGCATGTATGTATATAATTATATATACAATTATATATGTTCAGTTCTTACTGAATTGCAGTATACCTTGGCTATTCTTTGTTTTGGCATAACATATTCCTCTATTTAGTCATTGTCCTTTAGTAATTCTTCTTGTTTTACTAATTGTTTAAAAACTCCAAAGAATTACTGTTAAAAACTCCCTTTTCTTTTACTGTTTACCCCTCATTTTAACTGTGTTTGAATAGATTAACTTAATGGTGTTAGCTTGGAATGCTTAAATATGAGCGAAGAGTCCATATTTTCTGTACAACATTATTGAAAAAGCTTTAATTGATGTGCAGGATTGCAAATTGTGAGTATCTTTGCCTGCACATGGAATACACAGAAACCATAACTAGCTACCCTCTCTGTATCCTGGACAAGTGGAGTTAAGAGCCTTAGAAAGTCATGCTAAGGTCTTACATGTTGCATTAAAGACCATTATTTGGTGAAAAGTGCTAAGGAGTAAGGTCTTTCTGGCAATCTGCCTGTTTTCTGTGTTTGTAAACTGGAGGACAGCAAAGGAAGTACTTCTTGTCTTGCTGCAAAATCTTCTTTTAAATGTGGTTTCTGTTCATTCAGGTGGATTGAAGAGATTCCTTTCACGGGGCAAAGGTGGTGTTCTTAATTTCTGTGGCTAATTCTTCAGGCTGTAAATGAGAACTCTGCTTTCCATCCGAAATTCCTGCTTCCAAGAGCTCTTAGCTTCTACTGAAGTTGGACTACAGTATAAGGTACAGGGTTCACAAAGCCAGAAGGAATAAAACAAGGAGCCTGTCTTTGTAACATAGCAAGACTGGATTTCACAGGTGAGGCAGTGTTTCACTGAAATTTGCTCTTCCTGAGGGGCTATAAACAGCTCCTCTTCCTCTTTCTCTCATGATTAAAAGAAAGGGAACTGTGGCTACTTCTGTGGTAGGAAGTTCAGTCCTATCAGGCTGTTTTCTTTGTGGTGGATCCTGTTGTAAGGACCTTGAATCAGGTGCATCATAAGCCTTACAATAAAGCTTTCTGAAGTCATAGAATCACATAATCAGTTAGATTGTCACAGATCTCCGAGATCATTTACTTCCAAGCTATGACTGAGCACCCCCATGTGAACTACACCATGGCACTACGCACCACATTCCGTCTTTCCTTGAACACCTTCATTGTTTAATGACAGTGAAAATGACTCCACCACCTCCCNATCTTTCTCTCATGATTAAAAGAAAGGGAACTGTGGCTACTTCTGTGGTAGGAAGTTCAGTCCTATCAGGCTGTTTTCTTTGTGGTGGATCCTGTTGTAAGGACCTTGAATCAGGTGCATCATAAGCCTTACAATAAAGCTTTCTGAAGTCATAGAATCACATAATCAGTTAGATTGTCACAGATCTCCGAGATCATTTACTTCCAAGCTATGACTACACCATGGCATTATGCACCATGTTCCGTCTTTCCTTGAACACCTTCATTGTTCAATGACAGTGACAATGACTCCACCACCTCCCTGGGCAGTCCATTCCAATGCCCAATCACCGTTTCTGTGAAGAAATTTTTCCTAATGTTCAACCTAAACCTCCCCAGGCATAGCTGATATCCATCCTCTTGTCCTGTCACTGGTTACCTGGGAGAAATGATTGCCCCCCACCTGGCTACACCCTCCTTTCAGGTAGTTGTAGAGAGAGATAAGGTCAGCTATTGAGCCTTTCTTCCTCCAGGCTAAGGAACCTCAGCTTCCTCAGCTTCTCCTCATAAGACTTGTGCTCCAGACTGTTCATCATCTTCATTGCATTTCTCTGGACTCACTCCAGCACCTCAAAGTCTTTCCTGAATTGAGGGGTTCTGAACTAGACACAGCACTCAGATGNCATAGCTGATATCCATCCTCTTGTCCTGTCACTGGTTACCTGGGAGAAATGATTGCCCCCCACCTGGCTACACCCTCCTTTCAGGTAGTTGTAGAGAGAGATAAGGTCAGCTATTGAGCCTTTCTTCCTCCAGGCTAAGGAACCTCAGCTTCCTCAGCTTCTCCTCATAAGACTTGTGCTCCAGACTGTTCATCATCTTCATTGCATTTCTCTGGACTCACTCCAGCACCTCAAAGTCTTTCCTGAATTGAGGGGTTCTGAACTAGACACAGCGCTCAGATGCAGCCTCACCAGTGCCAAGTACATGGGGAGAATCCCTGCCCTGGCCCTGCTGATACAGGCCAGGATACACTCTTGCTGATACAGACCAGGATGCCATTGGCGTTGTTGGCCACCTGAGCATATGCTGGATCATGTTCAGCTGTTCTCAACCAGCACCCCCAGACCCCCGGGTTTTTGTCCTGTGGATTTTTGTTCACTTAATTAGTTAATCTAATAATTATTGCCCTTGAAAATAAGAGAAACTGATGATGAAAAGTATGTGATCTCTGAAGGCATGAAACTTGAGAAGCTGGAATGTTAAAATTTCAGTTATAAAACCAGTATATTAAATTCTCTACTTTCTTAGCATTTGTGTTATTCTCTCACAAGTGAGGTTTAGCTGTGCTAGCTCCTCTGTATGCTAGCAATGAAGAGAACAATGGGGACAAACTTACCTTTTGTCTTTGCCCCTTTCTGAATTTTGCCTTTAAGGAACAGGGCTATGAAATTGTGACCTCAGCGGAGTCTATTCACCCTCAACAGGGTGAATGGTATGGAAGGATTAGTAGGTGTTTGCTGCCTTGTGATCCTATCAGCACAGGTGTATAATGAGGTATTTGATTGCAAAGAGAGAATTTATTATGTGAGCCATAATTATCTTTTGGTCTGGAAATCTTTCTGAGAGTGGGAATATAAGAAAAGATCCTTTTAAGAGACATAGTTTGAGGACTGGAGTCTGGCTCTACTACCTGGATACCTGGAAATTCAGAGGTTCTTTTGCAGGTACTAATTGCAAATATCAGCTTCCATGATATTTGATTGTTACAACATTGAACAGGAGTTAATAGTCTTTCATCAAACAAACAACATATGTATGGAGTCTGAAATCCACAACTAAACTAGCTTCCAAACGAACCTGTGATGTTGTGGAAATGGAAGTGAGTAAACAAAAAAATGGTAGTTCAACCACTGTAAAATTAGTATTGTCTGGTCTACTATAATTTCCTTATAATCCTTTGAACACTGGCTTTGTGCAGGGACACTGGACTTCTTTATTTGCACTGGTGTTAATTAACATGGCCTCCTAGATAATCAGCCTATCTTTGTTAAAATGAGAAGGTTATGCACAAAAAGAGATGTGATATACAGGTGAGGACTAAGCAGAAAAATGTTGTAGCAATTTGCTGAACACGGAGGCTTATTGAGGATGCAGTCCTGAATAATACACACTAGCTTTGCTCTTCCCCCTTTAGTGTGTGTAGAGAAGCCATGAATCATTCATGGTCTCCCAGCTGAGCGGGGCTTCAAAGGGGCTGGTTGTGATTGGGTGTCCTGGGTGAATTGCCACGCTGCAGAAACGCCTGCACCCTCAGCACTGGAGGGGTGAGGAAGCACTTTCATCTGGGCCTCCAAAGTGTTTCGGGTCACAGTTCACCAGGAGATAACGATGTAGATGTACATTCAGAATTAGCTGCAGAGATACCTGTGTAGTGCGGTGTGGAAAAGTGAGCCAGTTAGATCCCCAGTGGATGCTGTGAATCAATTACTGTGTTCTGAATACAAGGTTGGCTGCAGGGGATAAACAGATGTCAGAGAATTTTTCCTAATAAGACCATAGTAATAGAAGAGCACTGTCAGCTTCGTTTTACATTCAAAATCTCATTTCCTCTTTATATGACCAGTTTTATTAGGCCTCTAAACAAAGATATTTTGTGTAACTGATAGCTGTATAATGAGAATAGTATCATTAAATTTCTTTTTTTTTTCTTTTTAACAGGGATTGAAAGAGAAAGTAGAAATGAATCTTGACAAAGTTAGAAAGAAGGTGTGTAATTTAGAAGGCTGGATGATAATTTCTTAACTCTTCCAATGAAAGACGGTATTGAACGGCTTGCAGCTGCCTTTTATGCTGAATCATAATCACTTACATCCCACCGCAAAATATTCTCACAGCCAAAGTTGATGATTAGCTTGTACTGTTCTCTGTACTTTCTGCATATTTTTCCAATGTCTGGTATATAAAGTTGTGCTCAGAAACAAGAAATAGCTTTGGGTTTAGTTAATAAATCTTACAACAGGTCATACACTTGTAGTTATCACTGTATTCTCAGTATTTTTCATTTCTGTACAAAACCAAAATATCAAGACACAGGAGCATACCATGTCTTTCTGCAAGTTTTGAGAGTAAAAGCAATGAATTATTAGAAATACTTGTTACCTATCATGTTGCTCTTTCAAATAGAACACTAGTACGATTTTACTTTCATACAATTTTCAAACATTGAAACACTAGACTAAGGAGATACCCGTGGACGCATCGTGTTCATAATTTGGTGTTTTCTTTTCTTTTTTGAAAGGAATAGATGCTGATGTTTTTTATTTCATACAATTGTTGCTTCATGTGTCAGAAATCAGAGCAAAATTTAGCTTTACCTATTGGTTTACAATGAATGCTTTCACAGCGTATCTCATACAAAATCTTAATTCCAAACACTTCGCAAGCAGAGAAACAAAAGAGAACTGCAGACAACATTCAGAACATTTTTGACAAATAGGTCAGAACATCTGGGTACCTCTATGAAGTTACGCCCAATATACAGCTCATACTTGCCAAATTCAACTCAGCAATGTTTGGGTAAATAAGGCATAAGTAAAACTCAAGGTTTGGGTCACCGAAATTAGTTAAAGCAACACAGGCAAAGACAAGACCTAAACCCCTATTGCTGGATTACCTAAACCTCGCTTTTTCTCCTTCCCCAGGTCTGACATATACACGGCTACTAAAATGCAGAAGTGTCTCTTGAGACAACCACATATCGATAACATGTCCCTGTGCAGGTGAAAACACAATGCTTCAGCCCATAACCTCTCCATGGCAAGACCTGAGCAGTCCTCTAATTTAGACTTTCCTGAGATTTGTCTTCATTGGAAACTTGGAAACAATGGTATTAAAATTTCTCCTCAAACCTGGCTGTCCCTAGGGTTTCTTTTCCGGAACAGCTCTGCCCTAAACACAAATCATTGTGCTGCCACCACTCCCCTGAGTATGAGGGGGACCACTGTCAGCCACAGTCACCATTGCTCCCGTGGCACACACCATGTTACCTACAACGAAGCAATCACAGGGAGCAGGGGGAAGGCAGAAGTCAGAAACTTATTTCAGAATCATTCTCTCCCTCTCCAATTCCTTTAAGGTCATGAGATACAATCGTAGTAGCCTCAATGTATCATCTGTAACGATGCATTGATAATGATGCATTATCTAGCATTGCTCTAAATCTGTAAATTACAGTTTGTGTGCTGCAGCTCAGTGCTGGGAAGGAAGTTAATCCCTGGCTTACCTTCTGAAACCTTTCTAATAATTCATCATTATTGAAAGCTCTGCTCTTTCTCTCCAGATGGGACAAACAGGGAAGCTCTATGTCCACATTCACGATTTGCCTTCAAAACAAGCCATGGTGTTTGCTGAGGAGGTGACACAAACTTGTACATTCATGATCTTCGAGATGATCCTAAAATCAAGTTTGGAATTGTAATGCCTGGGATCTTTTCAAGAGAATTCTGTGATACAGGCACTTCAAAATCATGAACAAGACAATATATGTTAAGTAGATGCATCAATTTCTTAGATGAAAAGGCTGATGACTTCTTAGTCACCAGTCTGTCCCAAATTTGAACTCCTGGATTTTCATGTATCCGGACCTCTCAAATATTTGCAGGAACTGTATTGTTAGAGTTCCACTACAGCCTTGCAAATACAAACTTAATGCATGAGGAAGGAACTGTAGAATTTGCTGCTGCCTGTAAAGTGATGAAAAAACAATAAGACCTTAGTCACTTGTGTTTAACTATGTTTTAAACTTGTTGAAATTCAGTCCTTTTTCATTTAGAAATAAAAGATTCCAAGTATTTTGCACGTCAATGAAAGTCAGTGTAACATCTTTTGCTCCAGTGTCATTGTGCTGAATTTTAACACTCATGGACAGAATACAAAGGAAGTTCAGAATTTCTGGTATTCAGCACTAGAGCCATGACCCTGTGGGGCATTGTCTCTCCCTAGTGACAACTCAGCCAATATTATCAGTCCACAGGTGTCCACTGTACAATAGTATTTGAACAGTTACATTAAAAAAAAATCACAAAAGGGAGCAAATGATGGCAATAACATGGACACTTCAGGGGCACTCATATTCAAGGGACATGACTGAGAAGAAAGGTCTATGTGTTTCTCAATAGTGCTTTTTGCAGCATTAGAGTGACTTGCTTTTAGCTGTTCAATACTGATTTACAACAAGGAAATGCTGGTTACTTTGGGATTTTTAGGGATCTGTGCCATAAGAAAGGTGCAGGTACTCAAAGTTAGGTAACAGTTTAATAACAGTAACAGATGCGCTAGTAGCAATCTCACATCCTTTCTGACCCTGGGAACCCAGCGGTGCACCTCCGGATGAGCCCTTCACACTGATCTCAGCAGACATTGGAAACCACCTCCCTGGAGATGTTCGACAGCACCACTTTTGCTCTCACTTTTCTAGGATTTTCTCAAGCAAGCAAACCTAATCTTCCACCTGCACAATACTGGGCTTTCTAGATGGTACATGGAAGTTCACTGAGAGTGTTAACTTTCTGACATATCTCCATAGCAGCAGCGAGCTCTTACAAGCAATGTGTACAGGTGGTGTTGTCAAAGGCAGCACATATGAACTTCACAGTGTGTCCTCAAGATGTACAGCAGTCACTCATGCTAAAACATACAGATTTCTACAGCCAAGGTGTAGGGTTAAACTCTGCTGAGATTTCCATGAAGCCATTGCATCTTCATTTGCACTGTCTTCTGCACTGGCCTGTTATAATTACATTTCTTAAAGATTCTCATGGACATTTTTTCAGATTATATTGAATAAGGAGACGAAGGAACAGGCAGAAGAGGGCAACTTAAAGAATCTCTCTGATTCTATTCAGAGGATCAAAAAATGGCAAGGTGAGGGTCTAGACTCCATGGATGTGATATATGCATTTGTACAGCATGTTAGAAAATGTGACAGTGGGGAGGGAAAGAAAAATGAGTGAATAAAAATCTTTTCCTTTAGTGATGAAATTGAGTGAAGCTGTTTAACTTTACATATTGTAAACCTGGAATGTTGGTCACTGACTCATTTGCTTTTATAAATACTACTTTCATGGTTTTCCTGTGAAGGTCTAATGATACAAGAAAAGAAAGATGTATAGAAAGAGGGTTGGTTTATCTTTCATTTAATACAGCTGGTAAAATAAGAATATATGTTTCTGGTTACATATGCATTTTTCTGAAGTTTCTGCCACGTTGTCGTGTTCAGCGGTGTACTTATTTCAAATAAATTCTGCACTCATCCAGAAAGATCTTTCCCTGGACATTCATCTGCCATGTAGAAATATGTTCAGCACCAAAGATTATGATTTAAACTTCCAGTTTTTTCTGTCGTGATGGGTTAATATGGCATTTCCTAGGGAAAACTGAAATAATAATTGGTTTTAAACATGAAAGCTCAATAAATTCCTAGGTATTTTGGAAGCATTGGTCCTTTGAACAGTTCTTGTCTCTTCAAAGTGCCTATTTAAGTGGGCAGATTGAGTTTACAATCTGATTTTATATTGTCATCAAGAAGACTCCTGAGCCTGGAATTTGTAAAGCTTAGGACAGTGCATGAAATCATAATGGAAGGGAAATGTTTTCTCTGATATATTGTATTTGACTAGATATCCAGATTTGCTGGTCAGTTCCTTCCATCTATCTCTCACTTTTTCTGAAAAACTTAAACCTGTAGTTGGTCCAGTAAGATACATTGCAGGCATATGACTAAAAGTTTAGCACTGAAAAAAAAAAGGAAATTACAGCTCCAGACACAACTGGCATTACTCTTTCCATCTTTGCTAGCAGGTTTGAACTACAGGTCAAATATTCATTTGACATCAATCAGAAAAGATATTTTAGATTTAAAGGTAGGAGGGTCTATTTACCCTGCCTGAAAAATCTAAAACTACACCCAATACAAAATTAATCAGAAGGGAAACCAAAACTGTAATTTTACTGAGATCAAGGGGAAGCTTCAGAGTCATTTTTAGAGACAGGGTTTGCAATGCATGCTGTAGGGAATAAAATACGTGGGTTTAATTATCAACAACAGGCCTAAGGACACAATCAGATTAAATTTAAACATGTGTGTAAGAAATAAAATAAATATAGATATAAGGAGATGGGAACAGATACAAATCAATCTCAAGGGAGGTGAGAAGGAAAGGGATTAATAATTAAAATGTGTATACTACTTGTTTATTCTTAGAGCTGTACCTGTGAGCATGACAAGTATGACTTCTCTAGACTTTATGACGCTGTGTCAAAGTTTCGTGAGGGATTGAAAAAGAATTTAATAATTGAGATCAGCCTCAGCAGTAGTAAGATATCAACTATTTGTGCTTATGGCAAAGCTTAAATGCATGAAGTCCGACAGTCTCCCTCTTAAATTGCCTGTACAAACATGCAGTAAGTGGCTTGAAAAATGTTCCTCCCCATTTTAAATGGCTTTGTTTTGTGCAAAATTACTGCCATCTTTTCTAGCTTAATGTAGAGTTCTAGATGTGTACACAGACAAATAAGTCAGAGGAGTCAAGCACTACAATCCTGAATACCTACATAATTAATTTTCTACTTATTTCCCAGTTCTTTTGAGGACTGCTTCAGCTAATTTTCTCCAATACATCTTCTCCAGAGAGTATGCCTTAAGCATTTTGGATGTGATCCAATCTGTGCCACTCGGCCTTAGGGGCAAGTATCAGCCTTTTGCTCTCTTTTTTCCCCTCCAATAACATTACTAGAAATGGGATGAAACATTCATCTTTGCAATAAAGTTCCAGAACCAACCAGCATGAATTTTCTCATTTTCATTTCATATGAATTCATAATAATTATAAAATTTTAAAGGTAGAGTATAATGTTTGTAAGTATGTACCTCTGGAAAGGCCTTTAAATTGTGGAGGTTATAATGGATGTTTCTTTTCTTCAAAGATATTTAATTTTTTTTTTTGTGGATGTTGTGGATTTTCTTTCTCGTGCCTCCAATATTGCTCTCCTGTTAATATAATGTTGGTCTGTCTCAATGAAAAGTGCATCTGCTCTAAGAAATGCTTAATGCTTGATTTTGTTTCACATTTTTCCTGCTTCTATTAGAATTATTTTCCTCTGTATATCTTTCATCACAATGTTAACTGTTTCCTGCATGGCCTGTCTTACACTGGTGACCTATCATGAAATGGAATATCATATTTAGAGTGTCCCATGCCCCTGCTGATTTTAATCCAAGAGCTGTCAGGTCTTTTGATATCCCCCTTTCACACTTATTATGAAGTTGCTAGCTGTAAGGATGGAGTTTCCCCATAATTGCAACAAAAGAAAAGAGGATGTATGTTTAGCAGAACTTGCTAAAGGAAAACAAATAATGAAAAAGATGCACTTAAGGAGTGTCCTCTTGGAAAGAGAGAGGAATATAGCTTTAAAGATGGGATTTTCATGCATTAACTTGGAAGGTTCTGAGATACTGTGCTAGTAAACATAATCTAAAATTGACAATGTGAAGGATCAACAACAATTAAACATACTGAGATCTGGTAAGGCTATAAATTAACCTTCTACAAATGGAATTTAAAGACCTTCATTTTCTAGAGGTTTTTGATTTAGGTAATGTGGAATAGAAACAACCCAATGCAGACTACCAACCTGTGGATAGGGCATAAAATCCATGTCACCAAAAGCAATATCTCTCAGAGAGCTTCTGCAATAAGTTTGTGATTTCTCACTTGTTAGAGAATCCCAAAGAACTAACTGGTTTATCAGCCATAGAAAAAATGTCAGGACAAAATGAATGCAAAACAATTTTTAGTTTTATCTTGGGACCTCTTTATTAAATAAAAAGATCCTGATTTAGTTACTTTACAACACATGAGTTTCTCCATTGATTTAATTTGAATATGCCCTGCCTAGTCACTTTCCTAATTACTTTAGTGAAACATGGTAAAATCTCTACAAAGTTGTACTGAATATGTTGTTGGTGATTCCTATTTCTTTTAGGATTCAGATTCAGTTCTCTGATGAATAAACTAGTGCTTAATGAGTTTAACATGCATACACATACATATAGGCCTAGATTTTGGGTTGTATAATTTTGAGATTGTGTAAAGCTAAGAAATAGTGTATGTATGATATCTGCTAAACAATATATCTGAAAAATGCAAATAGCTCACAGAACTGAAAAAGAACATATTTTGGCAACTATATGGTCGCAAAAAAATTTTCTATTTTATTTTATTTTTACAAATCCTAACAACACTTGAAATACCTCCCCTGAGGTTTTGTTTTTTCCTCCTCCTGAATATATACATTTTTATATTTGTTTGGTTACTGAGGCTTCAGTCCAAGGAATTGGAAGTTGCAGCCTTTCGACAGCCATTGCTTTATTCTTCTATCATGAAAAGGATCCTAAGTAAAGAACACCAGCAGTGACTTGCATCGCTCCTGGGCATTTTTTTGTTCTTGTGATCTAAAGTCCACTTACTGTGTTTTCTGTTATTTGGAGGTCACCAAACTTTGATCACTAGGGGGTAGTGTGGGGCTTTTCCTTGATCTTAGGTTCCACATTCTTCAGCCTGATGTTTTTTGAATGCTTATATGAAAAGCTTACACTAAATATCCCATATCTATGCATATATCTATGCATAATGTTGAGAAATTCCTGGATTTAGAAAATCATATCACACTACCAGTGAAAATTCAATGTGTAGTGTTCTGTTCATTTATGGCAAACTTTCTTGTATTCCCCAGAAGGAGCCAGATATTGCAAATATCCATTAATCCTCTTAATTTTCTCCCTTCTCCCACAACACATAAATACACACACAAAAACCCCCATTCATGCACATACTTACATTTTTGAACCACAGACAATAAAATAACAGATTTAGAAAACTGCAAAAAGTGTGACCCCATACCCCATATTAATATTTAATCAAGTGCTCACCATATATTTCAAGTTAGTCTGAGAAAATTAATTAGCCCGAAAGATGCTTGTCCTTTAAAGGCACTGTAATCCCTTTTGAAAATGTAAATGAGATAATCCTTTGGTGAGTGCAAGCAACTGTTCATTTAATTCAGTGTGAGGTGTTCAGGATGTCAGTAGAAACCCATCCTACCTCATTTGAGTTTATTGGTTGTAAATTTACCACCTAAAGAATTTTTTCTCCACCCAATGTGGAGAAAAAATTGAGATAATTTGCTCCTATTTCTTTCTGATCACTTCTTCCCTTGCATAAATCTGAGTGCGACCTAAGGAGGGAATGAAAAAATCCATTGGGGACCCTTCCTTTTCTATTCTTCTTAATTGATTCCCTTGTTATCAGGAGACTAAGAGGCATTCTTGAGATCAAGGAAGGTCTAACACTATTTGAACACACTGTGAAGAAGACTATGAAATAATGGATTTCAAAAGCATGCATAACTGTTAGCCCCCCCACCTGCTACTCTCTTGTTATCTCATAAATAAAAACTGCCTCAATTTCAGGTTGTTACAGACTAGATATCCCAGTCTGTCTCTGCCAGAAATTTAAAGATAGACTTTTCCCCTCTCTTGGTTACAGTAAAGGGTTTTTTTGGCCACTATAAATATTTTCTTGCTTAGAACTTGCCATTTTCTGATTTCAAAATTTTGAGGTTTTCTGGCTAATCTAACTTCTACTTCAAAATTTTTTTCAAGCGTAAGTATCAGCTGTACATTTTGGTGTCTAAGCTAAACTACAGTATAGATAGTATGGTTTGTCTAGCGCTTTTTTTTAACTTATCATGGTCATTTAATCTCTTAATAAATGACATTTCCTCTTCCTATAAATCTTTCCTCTATATTTCTTACTGCACTGTCTGTGAAGGTTATACACTACAACTAATCCCATGCATAAACAGTCTCCCTATGGAAGACTCTACCAGTTCTTCCTGAGTCTCGTTTTTTTGTTGTTGTTGTTTGTTTGTTTGTTTGTTTTCCTTTTCAAATAAATGGAAAAATCCAAGGTCCAAAACACTTTAAGGACTCATTTCCACAAAATTCTCTGAAGACCAAATATTCTTACTCACACAAGAAGCTTCAACAAAGTAAGGGATGATAATAAGATTATACACTTAAATGTAAGAACTCTTATCTGAAAAAGCAGTTACTGTGTGCAGTTTTGGACACCACAATATGAAAAGGGTATAAAGATATTAGGGAGTGTGAAAAAGAAATCTACAGAGATAGTGAAGGGCCTTGAGGGGAAGCCACATGAGGAGTGGCTGAGATCACTTGGTCTGTTCAGCCTGGACAAGAGGAGATTGAGGGGAGACCTCCTTGCAGTTACAACTTTCTCACAAGGGGAAGCAGAGGGGCAGGCACTGATCCTTCTTTCTGGTGACCAATGATGGGACCTGAGGCAATGGCTTGAAGTTGTGTCAGGGGAGGTTTAGGTTAGTTTGGAGATTAGAGAAATGTTCTTCACCAGAGGGTGGTTGCAGAATGGATCAGGCTCCCCAGGGCAGTGGTCACAGCATCAGCCTGGCAGAGTCAAAAAAGTGTTTGGAGAATGCTCTCAGGGATGTGGTCTGACTCCTGGGGGATCCTATGCAGGGCCAGAAGTTAGACTTTGTTGATCCTGTGTGTCCCGTCCAAAGCAGGATATTCTATGATTCTACATGAAAATTCAGAATAAAAGTATTTGAATTTGTAATGTACTGCAGCACATCTTAAATCATTAGGTCTCATTGAACTTGTATTTGTCCTGCTTATTAACATGAACAGACAACTGGCAATAGCCCAAGGTTTATATGTAAGAGTAACAAGAACATAAGTTGGAACCAAGAATAACTTGGAACATAGGTTCTTTACTGTCTGATGTTGTTTGGGGCTTCTTCGATATTTGAATGTGGTCCAGTTTTCAGAAGCAAAACAATACCCCATATAGGTGACTCTGTATCTGTAAATAGATGTCTATAAATGAATGTCTGTACAGCAGTTCTGCCACAGATTCCTTGTGTTTTCACTTATAAGGAGGAATACATGTGTTCACATTTTATTTCTAATAGCAAAGGATCTATTTCACACTGTGATGGTCTCTTTTACTTCATTATGTAAACAAAAAAAAAATTGAAATTTTCCATAACGAAAGTCTTCTTCCAATGTAACAAGGACATGAAAAAATTTCTCATTGAAGATATCATATCCTCCAAATATTTCCTGATTTTTTTTTCTTTTATGAATTGACCTTCCTTAAAACCCATGAAATAGCTGTTCCTCTCTTAATTTTCTTTGGTGAGTAAAAAGATTGAAGAAAAAGGTTAATTTTGAGCAAAAGTAATACCTGATGACCAATTAAGAATTTTCATGTTTTGGTCCCTCTCTCTCCTCTGACCCATCACATACTCAGACCCATCCTTACTGTTCTGGATAATTTATTTTGTGTCAGCATCAGTTTTAGTCCCCTCTAATTCACTGACTACCATGTTTACAAGATTATGTACAGTGGTTTTTGTGTGGTGGGCACCTGTCCACCAGGGACTCAGTGAGCTGGAAATGTCAACTTGGACTTAAACCAATGGCTTAAAGCTACAAGGTAAGTGCAATTTCTTCTCATCCAACTCTTACAAGTGTTGTTTTCCAAAGACAGAAATGTTAGCTGTCTTTTACAGCACTAAAATGCATGTTTGGCATCAGGGAACACCCTACCCTGTGTACATGGAGGCACAGTGAGAAATTCAGGTTGTTCTACATTTAGTGCATTATGTCTATGCTCTCCAACCCACTTCCTGAAACTGGAGAGGAACTTGATAAAAGGCAAAGTAAATCTGACAATGTCATATCAGTTCTCCCCAAGGAGTTTGTGCACTGGTATAAAATCACTGAGAAGCAATCACTGAGCAACCAGGTTACAGCTTTGGACAATCAGTGCCTAAATCCATAGAGTAATTTGAGTTACTTACACCCTTTTGCCCCCTCCCCTCTTTTTGACCTGCTTCCCCTCATGCTGTGAAGAGAAGTATACATTTTTGCTGTTAGAGTGCACAGGAAGTGATATGAGGTCACAGGATGGGAGGTTCACCTCCAAACAGCACCATGCAATCTGATGTGACATATGCATTTAAAAATATTTTCAGCAAGAGGAATATACTCTGGGTAGCACAAAACTAAGTCAGTTAATGTCAAAAGTCTAAATCATCTTTGAGTATATCAAAACATATTTATTCCTGACACAGAACACAGTGAAAACTTATTTTTCCTCTTTGTCAGGTTTAGACTGCCTTGAAGTTGTTGCTCCTCCCTCAGGATCATGTGGAATCCTTTTTCTGTATGGTATTCTGCTAAAAGTTCAGTGATATCACCCAGATTGGTCCTTAGCTCCATAATACACCAGTGGATTTGAAAAGAAGGAACAGAATGAGGAAAAAGACAAAATGAAGCAGCAAGAACAAGCTGAGATGATTACGAATCCTTGGGAAAGTTTTCAGGCAGATTATCACGGTTTTAATGACTCCAGTGAAGCACTTAGACCTCTCTTAGGACCAGACTTGTCATAACTTACATGAAGAATGGGGTCACTTTCTACAGAGTTGTCACTTTATCTCAGAGCTGAAGACCTGGCTTTGGCCACAGTTTCAGCATATTCTGCCTTGGTGTATAGTAAAGTCAAGCTGCCCTGTCACCCTGGCAGCACTTTCCAGGTTCCCTGTCAGGTGGTGTCAGCTCATTTCTCTCATGCAAACACTACTGGTCTTAAGGCTGCTCTAGAAACCCCACTAGGAAGTAACCCAAATTAATTTATTCTTCCAGAAAGGTGCTGGAAGCAATGGGGGCTGTGCAATAGTCTGCCATCAATGCTTTTCAAACTTTCAATCTTGTAGCTCCATATTGGTACCTGTTTGTTATTTGGTGCTGTTTCATGAATCAAAGTCTCCTAAGTGTTACATTATGCAACATGCCATGCAGAAACCAGCTATGCAACTTGTTTATTTTGATTCCAAATTCCCTAGTTTTCAAAACAATACCTCTATCAAATCAGCTCCTATCAGGATCTGAAGGTTTCTAATAATGGATGTCTCCAGCTGCTATTACTCTCATAGAAGAATAGGTATTTTTTTGTAACTTAGACAAGCAAATGTTACCTGCTCTCAACTGAGACATCAGTTATTGTTCAGATATTGAAACTAGTAGCTGCAGAGTGAACAAATATATTTTATGCATGTTAACAGGTACTTTGTGTTCCACAGCCTTACCATGCGTTCCTTTGAAAATGATCTTCCCACAGGCAGTGTAACCTCCACTATTTTCAATCCATCTTGTGCTCAAACTCTCCACCTCTGTTTTCAAGTGTCTCAACACAGGTCCTGTAAAACTTAAAGTACTTCTAAGAAATATCTGATCATTTTCCACACTCAAGGCAGCAGCATCATCTGTTAAAAGCTGATCACTTTGTTCTCATTACTGCAATAGCAGGGAATTGTTTGTGGTATCAGCTTAGATGGTGATGATGACCCATATGCGCTCATTAGCTCTTGAACAGCATTTATGTGGGACAGGCAGGAAGAGATATTGCTGTTCATTTCAGTTTGGGGAAATGCAGTAATTTGAATAGAATGGACTATCCAGCCAACTCCAACTGTTGGAGTTCTCTGGCTGTACCTGGTGGAAATTCGTGCAGCTTGCTGGATACTTGCAGTGAGGAGGAACCTTTTACAATGGATCCAAGGTGGAGAACAGACACTGAGTTATGAGGTGAGGTTTTGTTTGGCCTTACCAGTTTTGTTTGGCCTTACACAGCTGGAGAGGGGGGTATGTTTGTGAACTTGCCTGCCCTTTCAATCATATACATGCAAAGGCCTATTCAGAGTGAATTTTACAAATTTTCATATATAATTTAGACCTGTTATGGGCATATACTTCAGGATGAATACATGAAGAAGCCAGCATAATTTATGCCTCATATATTTATGCACTTTCCACTATAGAGAACATAAAATGTGATACTAGAAAACAAGACTACTGTCTTCAGTAAATACTGCCCCAAAATCTCTGAAGTTAGCTTCAGTTGTTCCAATGAAATCTTCATTTAAAAATTAATATTTAGTGTCAGAAGGATCATGAGTTTGATGGTAGCACTCAGCTAAAACCTAAGCTGTTCAGTTGATGAAACAATCAACAATAAGGTAATTGCCATTGAACTGGGTGCAGATGCACATATGCTGGCAGTGGGGGCTGCAGGGGACACGGCTGATCCCTGCAGCCAAGAGGGTGGCACCTCGGGGAGAAAGAGTTTAAGAAAGGGCAGAAAAACTGACCAAAGGAAGAGTGAGGGGCAAAAAGTGAGAAAGAGTCCTACAGATGAGAGGAGGAGGAGAAGTGTTCTGGGTAGCAAAGCAGAGAATCCCCAGAGGAGTCTGCCTGCCCTTGGAGGTGATAATGGTGGAGCAAGCATCCATACTGCAGTATGTGGAGGATCTCACCCTGGAGAATCTGGATATTCCTGAAGGAAGTTGCAGGTAGGGAGAGTCCATGTAGTAGCAGCAGATAAGTGTGAGAAGGAAGGGGTAGCAGAGAAGAGTTGTTATGGACTGACCACAGTCC
The DNA here is from genome assembly GCA_013400435.1 of Pycnonotus jocosus. NCBI lineage: Eukaryota > Metazoa > Chordata > Aves > Passeriformes > Pycnonotidae > Pycnonotus > Pycnonotus jocosus. The sequence goes on from VWYP01031374.1 coordinate 107,442, forward strand.
CCATTCCCTATTCCCCCTGTTCCCTTAGGGATTTGTGGAGGGTGGTTTAGATTTTGTCTTTGTTTCTCATCATCCAACTCTATTTTAAATTGGAAATAATTTAAATTATTCACCCCCCGAGACTTGTGCCTGTGATAGCAATTGGAGAGCATCTTTGTTTTGATTACAATTATCAAACTATAATCACAATAATTCCATTGAGATAGTCTATGAAAACGGTTAGGTTGTCATTTCCACAGCTTACTGTGATGGGCTGACATCAATCTCTTCTAGTAGTGTGAAAATAGGTTTTATTCTTATAGGTCATTCTGTGTTGCTGTATCTCAAGAGCTTTCCTTGAAAACACTGTAGTAAGTGACAGAAGACTGCTGTCTGAAATAATTTCTCCACTGGCAACCATTTCTGATCCTTCATGTCTGGACACTGGATATAGTCCTTGAAAGCATACTGTTCATGATATCCAGTTTCTCTGGTTCTACAGGAATTTTAGTCACAGCAAGGTATTTTTTATGTTGACAGAAAGGATAGAGGACCTGAAGGAGACAGACATCTCTTTGAGTGGCCACTGCAAGGCAGGCATCATATCATGAGGCTGTTCAGATGGCACAAGATGACTGTTTTCACTTCCAAATTCCATCCTACCTGATATAGAACACCTGGTGCTTCAATTCAGATTTTTGTATCAATGCTGTGTGATTGGTGCATAAATATATACTTGAAGGCTCACCAAGAGCTTAGGGAAACTCCATGGCTCATGCTTCCAAAGTGAACCAGAATCAGTACAAGGAAATATAAGAAACCAGTATTCTATGCCTTTTAAAGAGAGTGAACAACATCCAGTACCTAAAGTTAAGTTCTTGAGTAAATAATGAAGGCATTAATAAAAATACACAGAGAAGAAATTGCCTCAGTGTCATATTAAAACTCTTTCTCCTACTGTTGTTCAAAGACAGAATCATAGAATATCCTGAATTAGAAGGGATCCTCAAGGATCATCAAAATACAACTCCTGGCCCTGCACAAGACAACCCTAGATGAATGAGAGCATTGTTCAATCGCTTCTTGAACTCTGTTAGGCAGGTGCTGTGACAGCTTCACCAGGGTGGAGCCAATGTCCAGCCACTCTTTGTGTGAAAAACCTTTTCCTGATATCCAACCTAAACCTCCCCTAACACAACCTCAGGCCTTTCTTTTGGGTCCCATCACTGGTCACTAAGAGGAAGCAATCAGTGCCAGCCCCTCCACTTGCCCTTACAAGGAAGTTGTACATTGCAATGAGATCTCCCCTCAGTCTCCTTTTCTCCAGGCTGAACAGACCAAGTGACCTCAGCCACTCCTCATACAGCTTCATCCCCCGACCCTCCACCATCTCCATTGCCCTCCTTTGGATGCTTGCTAACAGCTTTATATTCTTGTATTGTGGTGCCCAGAACTGCCCTCAGCACTCAGGGTGAGGCTGCCCCAGTGCAGAGCAGAGCAGGACAATCCCCTCCCTGGCCTGGCTGCTGATGCTGTGCCTGATGCACCCCAGGACAGGGTTGGCTCTCCTGGCTGCCAGGCCACTGCTGGCTCATGTTCAACTTGCCTTTTACCAGTATCCCTTTTCTGTGGTGCTGCTCTCCAGCCTTTCATTCCCCAGTCTGTCTGAACATCCAGGGTTGCCCCATCCCAGGTGCAGAATATGGCACTTGTCCTTGTTAAACTTTATATTGTCAGTGATTGTCCAACCCTCACATTTCATATGGAAACACCTGAACACTGCCATTCAACTTATGGCACATCAAGCCATTATTTATTTCTTTGACAAGTATCCAACTTGTATTTTGAGCCTGTTTTTTTTCTTCTTGTCGTTGCTTGGTACCATATGTCACTGACAAATATTTCTTTACATGGAGAAGGTCTATTGTTAGAATCTTACTGAATATAATGAAACATACCATAAGCAGCCACAGAGAAGTCCAGCAAAACTTTAGTTGCTTAAGGGGAAAAGATTCTAAATAATCCTGGAGAACAACTGTACTGACAATGTGTTCCCAAATACTTAGGGACAGTTGTACACATCAGAAGACTAGCTGTATGGAGTCACTCTATACATTTTCACACCTTCCCTGGGGCCTTGCTGCAATCCGGTATGTTTTAGTAATAGTTGAGATGACCTTAGAATGACTTATACTTTAAGTTCTTTTACATTTATACATGTCTGACAACAACATCAGGACCAAATAGAGGACTCCTAAGTAACTATGATATTATCCAAGAAGAAAACATATCCTTCAAGAAAATAAGTGATCAGGTACTGATGCAAACATCAGTGAAACTTTTCTGGGAATTCATCTCCCATTGTCTGCCTTGTCACACCTATGGCCCCTCATACCATGAGCTAAAACAATGGGTTTGTTAGCAAAATATGTTAGCAAAATAAATCAGAGTGGGGTCCTCAAATCACACTATATATTTTATATATATATATATATATATATATATATATATATAAAATACATTAATTAATTGCATCTGTTATGTAAATAAATTTGAAAGCACATACTATGTCCATATTGGTCTTTTACTTTGGATCAAGAGGCTGCTTTTGAACTGGACTTTTAGGTCAGCTCAACTTAACCCTTTCAGGTTCTCATCAACAAATTCTCAGCACTCAGACTGGATTCATCTTTGATAAAAAATAAACTAAGATGTGGTTTGAGCAATGCAGAGAAGTCACTTCTGGGCAGGAATTGCTCCATGGGGACTGGGCATGGCTCCCTGGAGTGGGGAGCTGCAGTAGCTCCCTATGGAAGAGGCACAGTAGGGCCTCACAACAAGGTCCCATCCCATCACCCCAGCCTGGGAGCAGGACATGCCAAAGAGCAGTAATTTGTACAGTGTAGGGGGTGAGACTGGAACTAATGTGATGCAAAACTCACAAAATCTATATAGTGTTGCAGGGGTTTCATTTTAGAGATCTTCTCAACTTGCACCAGAGTATGTGCTTTTGTGTAATTTTGCCACATCACTTGCTTTAGACTATCCTCTCTCTGCAGAACAAAGGCAGATAGATGTCTAGAAAAACTGCATCTATACTTGTCAATGTGTTTCCACTGTGGGCAATGAAAAGAAAAAGGTCTTTCCTGGCATAGTTCAGATTAATTGTGTGAAACTGCCTTAAAAAATACTTTTTCTCTGACTGAAAGTGCATAGTAGAATTAGGTCAGCTATGGTAGACACATACATTTGAAGTTAGGTGAGACAGCTCTCATATATGCTGAAAAACTAGGCACAATTTAGTCATATGTAGCACAAAACAGTATGACAGATAAAAGGGTCTCTTCACAGATTACCAGGGATGTGAATTCCCCCAAACTAGCCTCAAGGTGGCTTCAACCATTTATTTCCTCAAACAAAACATCTGATTTAATGACTTAGAAGGCTGGCTTCAAATGCTGTTGGCATAAAAATCATGTAGTCCTGTAACTCCTAAAGATTTATTGCAAGTAAACAGAGCCAAACTCTATCATTCTCACACCATTAGTTGTCCTTAGGGGAATCATAAAGCTTGCTACCTTTATACCTGGAGCTGACAAGTGAAATAGAAGCTGAAGTGCAGTTAGAAAATAGAGCTGAGGCCACTTAATTCCTCTTTCACACACCTTTCCTCACTACCCATGGCCAGATACTTTCCCTTGTGTTAGTTCTGGTGTTTTCAGAACACCATGATGAACTGATCCATTTCTTGAAATCCAAAGATAGCCCATTGGCCTAGTGTTTCCTGCCCTTACATTCCCTTGGAAAAATAAAATAAAATTTAAAGAAAATTAAAAATTATTTCTTTAGATGACCTCAGTGAACATTGGCGCTAGTATAGGTCTCAGGGCAAGATTTTCTGACTGCAAGCAAGAGCAGAAAGAAGAGGCAGCTAAAAAACAGGGGCAAGGTTACTTGTTCAGTAGACTCAGGCACACTTTTCACTTGTACCCCAGGGCAGCAAAAACCTTTGCTGGCTTTACCAATCTCCTAAGCTAGCAGTACTTTCAACTATATGGAGTGCTGGTGATGATTTTCCAAGGCTGCTTCATTTATATAATGACTCAGGAAGGTTCCTTATCACCTCCTGAGAACTGATACTTAGGACAGAGATATGACTTTACATATATATACAAATATTAAAGTACAGAATTTTTCTCACTGTCTTGGTCCTGACTAGAAAAGTTCTTATCCTTGGTAATGGATATTCACAACTGGGTTGAACAGTGTTTTCCTCACTCTTCATAGACTAACAAATAAGTCAGCAGTTTCTTTGGAGGAACTCTTGCGCTGAACACTTAATCTGGTTTACCATATGGCTGCACAAAGAGTTGTGAAAGATAATGAGGTATGGGAAAGAGCTGGTTCCAAGGGCAACATCCCTGAAACCTAACTACAGCTCTGGGCACCTTGTCTCCTCAAAAGCAAGAGCTGCTTGTCCAGGTTGTCTGTATAACATTGGAAGTCAATGAAACATAGAAACTAGTAAAATGAGTAAGGAAGTGTCTCATTCTAGGCCTGAGGGCAGAATCCTCCACCCATTTAGCATTCATAGTTAAAGTCCATTTTAGGCTTGGAGATTAAAACCATTTCAGTCATTTAAAATGCAAAACAGAGAAAGACCACAGAATTATGTGCAATCAGACAATGAGCTGAATGTTGTGAAGCTGGGATAGAAACCACCAGACTCAATGTGGTTATTATTGACTCTGTCCTATATCAAGCATAATCTACAGCTCAAATTCAGGGAGAGGTGTGTGGCCAGGACCTACAGGCACAATAGAGAAGACAATTCAGAGAAAACTTCTAAACTGTAGCAAGTAGCTCAGTCATATCAAGACTTAGGGATGGTTTGTATGGGCTGCTGAATATTCCTTGAGTGCTCACACAGTCAGGAACAACTAAGAGAACCACATGGCACCCAAAGTGTCAGCTAGATACCAGATTATAGGCTTCTTCATAATGAAGGTACACCTTGGTATATCTACATTCAAAATAATAAGTTCCTAATATTCCTCATTTCTCTTCACTGACCATGCAGTCTATGGCAGTGTAGACGTTTACACCATGTCAGATGTAGACATTTAGGGAATGGAATCTTCCCCTCTAATTTTTTGTGACCATTTTAATATAAAACCTCCTTTTAAAAAACAGGCATCATGTTTCTACTTCTTTTCGTGTTACATAAATTCCCTTCTTTCCCGCGAAGTGGTGCCTTAGAGGTTCTGGCCTGGAGAGTCAATGGTCCAGGTCAGATATTGGCATCACGGGAAACAGCGAATTATAATGATGTTTCTAGATGTGTGCTTACCTAGATGTGTTTCCTATCTGTGTGCTTATTCATTGTGCTCATTTCCTTGTGTCACAAAACAGTAATTATTTTCTCAGGGTTCTTGTAGTATGTTGATCTCAGCTGGCTGCCAGTCCCTCTTCCCCTCACAAACAAGGTGAAGAAGCTCATGGGTCATCATATGACAGGGAAATCACTTACAAATTGTGCTGGGTTTAGTCGGTGTATAGTTAAGTTTTTCATAGTGGCTGTATTTTGGATTTGTGCTGAACATACAGATGAACATTTAGGTTTTTGTTATTACTGAGCAGGGCTTACAAAGAGACAAGGCCTTTTCTGCTTTTCCAACTGTTATGCTGACGAGGGAGCTGGGGGTGCATGGGAGGTTGGGAGGAGACACAGCTGGCTCAGGCACACTGACCAAGAGGATATTCCAGACTGTATGGCATCATGAGCAGGATGGAAAGCTGGGAGGAAGAAGGAGTAAAGTGGGATGTTTGGAGTGAAGGTGCTTGTCTTTCTAAGTAACTGATATGTCTGATGTGGCTCTGTTCTCCTGGAGATGGCTGAACACTTGCCTGCCCATAAGAAGCAGTGAATTAATGTCTTATTTTGCTTTGCTTGTGTGCATAGATTTTGCTTTTCCTGTTAAACTATTTTTATCTCAGTCCATGGGTTTTCCACCTTGTACCCTTCCAATTCATACCCCCGTCCTGCTGGTGGAGAGAGTGAGAGAGTATCTGTGTGGGGCTTGGTTGATGGCTAGGGTTAAAGCACACCACCAATTGCCATAATTAACAAAGCAGATTCAGCTTGGGAAAATGAATTTAATTTAGTGCTAACTAAAATAGATTTGCATAGTGAGATATTCAAGCAAAATTTTTAAAAAATACATACCTAACTTCTCAACTCCTCTACCAACTTCTCCCCTCTCTCCCTCCTGTGCCCGTCCTGCCCTGAGCAGCACAGGGGAATGGTGGATTGGGGTTCTGATAAGTCCATAACAGTTTCTTTTTATCACTTTTTTCCTGCTCACACTTTTCTCTTACTGCAGTGTATATTCTTTATACTGTCCTTCAAGAATCACTTCATCATGGGCTCATCTCTATTGTCCACAGATCCTTCAGGACCTGTTTCCACGTGAGGTCCTCCATGTGGAATCCTGCAGTATATCTGCTCTAGTGTTGTCCTGTGTAGTCTGCAGAGAGACAACTTGCTTTTCACCATGGTCTTCATGGGTTGCATGGGAACATCTGCTCCAGCTCCTGGAATACATCTTCTCCTTCCTCCTTTTCTCTCTTGGTGTTTTGATGGTAATTATTCATGTTTTTTTTCCACTTCCTTCCTGTCTCTCCAAATTAGTGCACACCACTTTGCCCTTTCTTAAATACTGTTTCCCAGAGGCATTGCCAGTACGGCTGACAGGCTAAGCTGTGTCCTGTGGTGGGTCTTTTTCAGAGCCATCTGGAATGGAGCAAAATGTTCCCAGAACCAAGACTTTGCATTCCTTAGAAGATACAGAGCTGAAGACATCCCAAACAGGTCAGAAAATCAGGTCAGCTGGTGTGAAAGACAGAGGGTCATGTATGAAGTCCAGAGCATTTTATCATGCTTCCCAAAGATATTAATGTTTTCTGTGTGCATTTGTTAGTTAAATTGTATTGGAAGTACTTGAGCATGTTTGACACCTGACTGGTTGATTTAAGTCTCCATCTCTGTTGTTAGTATTGCAAAGAGAGATAACACGACTAGAACAGATTTACTTACTGAATTTTGGTGCAGTTCTATGGGTTAAGAAAAACATATTACTTTGAGACTTCAGACTCTTCTGCTTGACTTCAGTTGTTTTCAACTCCACTGTCAGACCTAGATTACCTGTAAGAAGTCCACCCCTTAACAATTTGCCTGGTTCTGCAGTAAATCATGTAATTATCACTGCTGTTTTTACTGTAGTCCAACTTTAAATTTCAGCTTATGACAAATACACTCTTTTGTTGAATCTTTTATCTGCTAGTTTCCATGGAATTTTTAGGTGTAAATAACCTTGTTTTGAGCCTGCTATCAACCTTACATAACCAAAGATGTAATTTATTCTACTTTGGAATATCCAAAATTCCAACTATGAATGCCAATGTCCGATACTCTGTTTTTTATATCCTCTTGATGCCAACTTGGTGGTGATAATGAACTGTCCTGCTCTAGCAGTGACAGTGTTGCCATCCATCTTCTGTGTTGTGGCCTTTCACACTTTTGAAACTTCATAGTATGTATTAGACATAAACTGAATGGTCAGTTAATGGGAATGCTTTCATTTTGCCCAAGAGTTGCACTTTGGGCTCATATAAAAAAGACAATAGCTTTTTGGACCCAGCTAATTGCTTTGGACAAAAACAGTTTGTTGGTTACCCAGACACTTGGCTCATGACTTAATATGGCAACAGAATCAAGTTTTGTTATATTAAATACACCTAAAAGATTAAGAAATAAGCATTGGGAATTAGGAGATTTATGAAAAAAACAATTATTGTATCAACAATTCTTTTGGAATTATGTTTTGAAGTAGATTAATGAAATGAGGTTGATACTTTCATGTACAGACTTTGAGATTGAATTAATCTCTGTAAAATTTAGCCAACTAGTCATATAAGCTTTAACTGGTACAAAGCAGAAAGACAGGCAGTTTCAGGAGCTAATTAATACAGAAAAAAACCAGTCAGGAGATTACTCACTTTCTAGAGTTATCTATCTTCAAAGACTGTAGAGAAAACTCAAGACATCTGATGTTTGTATGTTTGAAATCAATATTTATATGTTCGAATCTCACCCCTAGTGCCAAGACTAGGCTGGGGTAACTCAGGACTTAGGTATTGCAACACGTATCAGTGAAGCTGCAACTGAAAGACAGTCATCAGAGATCACTCAGGTGCATAGCTCAGAAGTAAAAAGAAAAAAAAGAAAAAAGTTACTATAATATCATTATATAATCAAATGAAATAGAGTGGACAGGGTTCTCACAGGGTTTAGTTTGTTTGCTTTCCTATACCTGTTATCTTATGGCAATCTTGTTATAACAGTAGATATCCCACAGTTAGCTCATCCATTGGGAGAATATCAAAGAGTTGACAATATACTCCAACACTATTAGATTATTTATTCAAAGCTGAATTTCTCTATTACTGAATTCTAAATTTAAATGTATTGTTTTGTCTTCTCGCATGAAAACATTAGGCCTTATTCTCAACAGCTTTGGCAAGGAGAACAATGTTTTTTAGTTTCAGACAAAGTGTAGCAATTTCAGCAAGGTGCAGTCCTTCGAGATAAGCATTTGTAGCTGGTAGATTACCATGAAAGTAAGGGTATTTCAACGAAGCCCCTTCCCCTCCACACTCTGTCACTTTCCATTACTGACAATCCATTGGCATGGCATGCATGGACAAAATTCCCTACACACTGAGAGCTTGGGGATCTCGTATCTGTTTGTTAAAGTAACAGTTGCATTTAATCAAAAGAAAAATCCATCCTCCATTAATAAATAATGTATGCATCTAACATTATAGTCAAGCAAGAAAATACAAACAGTTCCAGGTTTTGAGTTCCAGTATTTGAGTGTGATGTTTGCCCTTTGTAAAAGTTATACTGCTGACTTATAAGGACATCACATTCATGATACATTTAGGGCTGTATGGAGTCTTGGGCTTCCATTATGGATTCATATAGGATTCGGAGACAGAAAATGCCTCTTGAGCTTTAGGCTGGGATACAGGGCTTCAGCCAGACAGGGTTGTGTTTAGCAATTACTCAATATTGAGCACTAAACACATCTTCATAAGAATGAATGGATGGGGGAAAAGGAGGAGAAGGGTTTTCTTAAGGATTCAGATCATCTAATAATTCATCTAATGCAATCTAAACATTCTCCCTCATATCCTATATTTTAAAAAATTAAAAACTACAACATTTACAAAAATTTCAATCAGATTCCAACCCAAGCTATTGACTTTTCTATATAGAACATCATATGTTTACGTTGTTTTTTCACTGAGAAGGAATTTAATTCACTGGGGGTTTTTTATCTCTTTAATAGACTTTGGGAATTTTTATATATTTCTAAGGATGCAGATAAAGGCTACTAAAGTTTCTAAACTCAGTAATTGATGTTAGTGAAAGTTGGGTATTCAACTGAAAATTCTTTCTACATTTTCCAGCACTTAATACACATGTTTAGAAGATGGATCTTCTTTTATGAAATTAATTCATGCCTTTAAGCGTCTTTGAACTTTATGGAAATGGTGCAGATGGTGTAAGTGTGTCCAGACTTTTATTATGAGTGGAAAAATCAGAGAAATGTCTTATTTTTGTTTGCTTGCTGAAAGACAGCTATTGCTGTGTGAGATTCCCTAGGGTACCCAAATATTATCAGATGACAGTGGAAACCTATTGACACCTTGGAATCTAATCATTGTTCTAGTGCATCTCCAAAGGTACATGGGGCAACAAAATGAACGTCTCAGGATCTAATTGCCTAATCTTAGAATTCACTTAAATTTAGGTGACTACAGTGTAGGTAATGATCTATGATATAAGGTATCTAAACTTCCTCTTAGTCAGAGGACATCTGTACAGGCTTCAGCTTTATCAGCATAGATATGGAGTGTTCTTATATGTAGCTAGACATCATCATTTTGTTTTTACATTCTTTTTAAAATGTCATGAATCTCATGTAGAGATGTCTTGGATACTACAGATCACTTAATATTGCTATAGATGACTACTTCCACATCTGTTCAGTCTAGTCAAAAGGGTTTAGGGAGGTATTTCTAACCTGAGACACCAAAATCTGGCCATCTGAATACCTTAAGCAGTTTGCATATATGACAGACAGCTGCCTGTGCTGAAGAAATCAAACATAAGAGCTAGATACATCCCATACTGTGGTGATATTTTGATAAACATGAATGCGTCATATCAATTTAGATGTTTCACCTTGCAATGACAGCTTCTGAAGGTACAAGATTCTGGTGTCTTAATGCACTGTACAGGCATCTGTAAGACAACTCTCTGTATCCTATCCTATCCTATCCTATCCTTTCCTTCATGTTTAGAAATTAGGCAAGACACAATGGCTGTAGAGATAATTTTTCTGCCTCTACTTCACGCCAAAGTCTTGTTTTCACTCTGCCCCGAGCACTGCCATTTCTTCTCATATTGATGTCACAATCCAGCCTTGCTGAGAATGAAGTCACAGAATTTATCTTTTTTAGCTTGTCTCTGGCAACAGTCAAAAAGTTGCCTCAATCCACAATTTGACACAATAAGCCATGATAGCATTAACATTAAAAGAATAGTGAATATCATGTAATTGAAACTATGATCAGATTAAATTACCTGTGATTGAACACATGACTAAACTACTGCAGTATTCCTGAAACATGTTTGACTTTTTTAGTGAAAGTGTAGTCCCAGCAGAAATATTGGTACCAATAAGATTTAAATTGATCAAATTCTAGCTTTAGGTACATTTCTCTTAATTTTCACATGTGAGAGTAGTCATAGGCCTTTTGAAATTGTTATATACAGGTTCACCTTCCAAATATTCAAATTACTATTGTAATCCTTAATAGGAAGACAAAGTTAAGTGAATTTTCTGTAAATCTAATAATCTAATATTGTCTAGACTAACACAAGAACAATATCTTATCAGTTTGCTTACCAATTTGTTTCTGGGTTCTATAATTTGAACATTAAATAGCTATATTAGAAAGAAAATCCTTTTCACTCTCATCACATTCAGCCCAACAACGAGCCCATCACAATTTTTAAAAAGTGGTCTGATGGTGAATTTGAATCTTACGCTATTTACATTTTCCAAGAACCCTCTGACATTCGAAGACCATTTCTTCTGCATATGTTGTACTTATGTGGACTGATTCCTCACAGAGCTCTTTTTTCCTGTTTGCTCTGTGTATTGACTGCTCAGCTTAACCAGTCTGTGTGCAAGAATCCTTGGAAATACATGTAAGCAGCAATGTTACCGATTAGACATTTTAATGCAATCTGCTAAGAGTATCTCATTGCATATATTGAATTGAATTACTCTTTAGGCATTACTGTTATTACTATTTTATTGCTATAGCCATATATGTATCTCCCAGTATTTTCCAGCAGCAAAACTAAAAACTTCTGGGGTGGATGTAAAATTTATGGTTATGCACTTAAGTACTTTTTAATTTTTATTAGGGTAAAAAAAGATAATAAAGCTACAGTACAGATGATGAAATATTTTCCTTTTCTATTAGTAGGAAATAGGAGAACACTTATAAATACTTTGCTAAGAATGCAGTGCTAAATGGAGTTTACCTCTGCATATAAATCCCCATCTCTTTGATACCCAAATATATTTATAATATTTCTCTGTTTTTATTCTAATTTGCAGTATAATTTGTTTAGGGATAGAAGATCTAGCTATGAAATCAGATAAAAAAATTTTGGTTTTACTCTTGTTAATTTTAGTTATTCTGTTCAGTATTAGAAAAAGCAGCAAAATAAATTTTAAAAATTCTCTTGTACCCTTCATAATGACAATATTATATGAAAAGATGTTAATATATATATTTATTTTGCCATTTTCATTATGAAAACAGCAAGATCTGCTGCTCACTTTTTAGCAGAATTATGCATCTCATAATATACTGGATCTTCTGTTTCTCTTTTGTGGCCATGATAATGAATGAACAGGTTTTCTTGGTAAAATAGGCATCCAAAGTATTCCTGTTTTTTCAAACAGGGAATCCGTTAATTCTGCTTGACACACTGAGCATATCCGTAATGGATTCAGTAACAAAGCATGACATTAAATCTATCTGCACAAAAAAGCGCTAAATTTTAAATATCAAATGCTTAGCCTTTATAGACTTCCTAGATAGGAGTTTCTGAGAAGTCCAGAGGGAAGAGCTGCCCAGAAAAAAATAGGACCATGAATCAGGCAAATATGAAGTAAATGTGAAGGTGACCATGACGCAGGGAGCATCCCATCCAGTATTTACAATGTTAGAAATATATGTTCCCGTATTTCACAAAAAAATCACAGAATATTCCGAGTTGGAAGGGGCACACACAAGGATCATTGGGTCCAAACTTGGATTTCTTACCAAAATCTCCTCATCACAAAAGCGGCTTAACTTGCTGTCTCCAGAAAGGGGGTTATTTCTAGGGAGAAAGAACAGTGAGATACGCATTCTTTGAACATAACATCTACAGATCCATAATCAAAAGTCTTAGAAATTACTTTGAAAATTGTAATATGAGGATGTAATTTGCCCTATATGGGACAAGAGCTATGCATCTATAATGTTCAGTGAAATCTCTGTTTCCCTCGGCCTTTTTGAACATCCCCATGATCATTCATTATGTGCAAAATTATTTCAATACTTTCCCCCATAGTAACAGCAAGTGACAGCACTCTGGGTACTGCAGTGTTGCAGCACTCTTATGCCATTCAGTTCTAAGAAATGTAAGCAGCCTTTATGTACATAAAAAAAAAAAAAATTCAATTAAGCATTGTGTCCCATTTTTCAGCACAAGTATTACCTTCAAGCAATAAGGAATAAATCGCTTTATAGCTGGGAAAATACCCAAGGTAATTCAAGTCATTCATACTGTTATGATCCTTGTCCGTATGATACAAAATTTACTCACTCTGCAGTTATTCTGTAATGCTGATAAAAGACAAAGAATTTCCTTTTACAATATTTCTAATATTTATGAAGACATATCTTGGGTTTATTCAAGACTTTTTTTCTAATCTAACAAAAATTCCATTGTGAATTTGGATGAGAGATGAGTCAATTTAATACATGTGAATTAATGTATGGGTCATCTTAGTGAGAGTCAGAAAAATATTTTGTTTCCTACATAGCTAAGGAGCACAAGCAGGTTGAAAATTATTTTGGTCTAATTCTATTTTAAAAGTATGTAATCCATACCTGAAATATTTTTCTGTAGGAAAGTAAAAATCATTGTGATTAGCCCTAATATTTTTAATAAAAAGAGCTCACAAAATCCTGTGGTAACAACTGAAATTTGGAGCATTTATGTTGTGTTTTTTGGTTGTTGTTATTGTTGTTTTATATACGTTTTCTGGGGGTTTTTTTCCTGGTTTTGTTTGTTTTGTTTTAACATAAAACCCAAATTCTTTGTGCTTAATAAAAGTTTTTAGGTACTTCTGTAAATTTATCTAGACCACTATCAAGTTTCATATTCATTTCATGAAGCTAATAATCCTTTTTGTCCAGCAAATCCAAGCTCTCTTTATTTCCTTCTGATTTATTTTCACAGGATTCTGAATCCTTCCTTTGATATTTTGAAGCCAGGATTGCATCTGAAAGGTCCCTCTTCTCCTGTGATAGGGAGCAACATGCAAGTTGATATCAACAAAAAGTCAAACTCTCTCTCATAGTTTCATATTGGAGATAAAATCAAACTGCTCTTCAGGAAGAGGATGGTCACTCAGTCTCTCTCTGAAGACAAGTTAGGAGAACATACCATGATTACAAAAGATGCTATGCATCCTAAATGATGTGGATGAGAAAAAGAATAAATGAGAAGTGTCGGAACCCAGGGCATCTCTTTGGCTGCCCTGGAAGCTCAGGAGACCCTGACCAGACAGTCTGGGAACTGAACAAGAAGGATTTACCCCAGTACAGGGTGTTTACAGCCCTGTCCAGGGGGGTGAACAGGGGGGTTTTTACCCCTGTCCATGGGGGTCACAGACCATGACACAAAGCAGGGATGAATTACAAATCTCAAGAGTGTGAAACACAGTAGTTTAGCTTATCACTGAGTGAGAAATATGTAGTTTTAGGTTTTCTATAATAGAAGTAAATGGAGACAAGATGGAGATTTTGGGGCGGTTCCCTAGGTTTTTCTTCTTCTTCTTCACCTCCATTTTCTGATGTGATGTTAGCACAATGTGGCTTGTGGAGATTGGGCCAAGTGGGTATGATCTGTTTGATGTGGATGGTGGACATTGGTAAGAAATGGTAAACAATATGTTCATAATAATCTGTATAAAAGGGCACAACCTTCCGGGGGACGGGCAGTGATGCCATGNAGGTGTTGCATACAATATGCAAAAATCCCATAAAAAGCAATATTGAAGCTGGCTCTATGCAGGGGTGTAGCAAGAAAATTAGGCATGCCAGACAAAGAAAACAGAGTAAGAAAAAATCTCCACGTTAAAAGAAAACAAAATATGGGGATGAAGAAAGGCCAGGTATTCAAAGAGAGATATAGACAGATGGTATTAAAGGTCTGATGATTCACCCAAGGATTAAATATATTCCACATGTTTCAAATGTACCATTTGTGTCCACTCAGTGTGTAGGATGGCTGCACTACACATATGTGCTTATAAAAGTATATATATATGCAATTATGCTATAGTTGAATATACATCTGAAGCTACAATAATCATGAAAAGTTCTTGGTTTCAGGAACCTTTGACTTGTCAATGTACAGCTTTGCCGTACTAAGGGGAAGATAAGGAAGTCAAGAAAATACAAAATTTTAAAAAATATATTTTTCAGTGTCATCATTCAATGGAAATGTCTTGACGGGTTTTTGAAGACCTGACTCCTTAAAACCTGAAGATGTCAAAGAGCAATGGTGTAAAAATGAAGATTCTGAGTAGCTACCTGTATCATTAATCTATGAATTTGAATCTGAAGATTACTTCTGATAGCTACACATTCAATCCATACACAGAAAGACCACAGAACCTCTGTCTCATTAAAGGTTGAAAGCAGATCCTGATGAATTCAGTGGAATTTGGCCCACCTGCTTAACTCTATTTTATGCAGCTGCATCAGAGCATAAAACATATTATTCAAATATCTCATCATGACAAAAAATATTACTGACCTAACTGAAACAGGAATATTCATATCACAGATGGATTTCAAATGACATCTGATAGGCCTGATTAGTGCAAAAAGTAATAAAAGTATCCCCTTAATGATAGGAAAAGTCTTATGATTGAAATGGGGGGGGGGGGGGTTGGGGGGGTTGAAGAAGAATTGTTATACACCCTAAAGAAATTTAAACAATTTTTGTAATAGTTATAGCACATCAGTGATATTTTCCTGATTTGGAAAAATGATTGTAACTCACTGGAAAGGTTTATTATGGAGCTGAATAATTTATACCTCACCATTATATTTGATGAAAAGCAGAGTCAGAAGACTGTTAACTATCTTGATGTAAGTCAGGCACTGATTTGATGNCACCAAGGGGTTGGGATAGGGGAGTTGAGGGGAATGGGATGAACCATTTACAATTTGATTACACACTGTAACAATTTGATCCCAGTGACAGCAGAGCATATTTTGGTTTTTTGTGGATGAGATAGAAAGTCAGTGGAAGAAATCTAAATTTTTTTAAAAAGCCTTCAAAATAAGAGAAAATTTTATATAATACTTACATTAACACCAGATATGGCCATGCTCACCAGAATTTCCATACTATCCCTGTCAAGTCACCTCTTTCCCAGCATTATGACAATATTAAATGAAAAATACTATGATTTATAGAAACAACAATTTTGTCACCACAAGGATTTTCTAGACTCATTTCACAGAATTTGTAGCAGTTTTGACGGAACAAGGACAACTCAAAACTGAAGAGACATACTCTGGAAATGGCCTGAGAAAGTAGTCCCTACATAAAGATTTCTATCTTGATGTATAATTCCCCATGAATGTGGCCTACTTGGGGTACTGTTCACACTTGAAATCCCAATTCAAAGACCAGCAGACAAGATCATATAACACAGAAAGATACTTGTTGACAGAATGTAGCAACTGCTTTGTTAGATATTTTCACTCTTTTTAATTACCATCTGTAACAGGTCTTAGAGTATACATTGGCATATTTCATGCCTAAATACTGTAACGAAAATATATGTGCTGAAAGGCCAGTAGTTGCTTTTAAAAGGAATAAAAGATATTAAAGATCTCTTGATACATGATAATGATACTAAATATATCAATAAAAGTAATTTCCTAAGTAGTCCTGAGCTAAAGTGCTTTCTTCTCCTAACCACAAGCAGTTTATAAAATGACATTAGGACAAAATTCACTTATCTATTCCCTGGTTGGAATCTTTGGATAAAACAGAGACATCTCACCTTAGTGACTGTTACATATTTATTGAAATGCCTCTGTTTTACAGTTTATGCCATAGAGAAAGCCTGAAAAAATCTGAGTTTTGAGGATGAAAATTCACCTGGGACGAATTACACATCTCCACCTGGAACAAAGGATTGCCTGGAAGGTAAATCTGATCTAAAATCTGGCTTAACGTAGATAGGCAAAGAGTGTCTGGTAGCAGACACATGGTTAAGAGCTTCAGCATTGAATGAAGAAGCTCCCATAAAGCTCCTCAGGCTACAGGGATCCTCCCTTTGACATTGACTCTCTGCAGGAGGACCTTCAGGGTTCATTATGAGCAACATGGCAGATATTCATAGGAGGAGAATACAAGTATATCCATTGCTTGGGGTATAGCAAAGGGTGTGCTTACTTGGACAGAATTTGGACCTCTGTCAATCAGTCAATTTGCTCTGATAGAGCACGATTCCCATGCAGGTATCTGAGATTGCACATGGCACCTGAGAGCCACCTAAAGCTGAAGATGGGCTCAGGCCTCCTATATACCATGCCAGATTTAGTGACTCCATACAGGTATCTTGGATACCTCAGGGTATGTGAAAAAACATCCATTTTTTCCCAGAGAAATCTCCACAGAGTGAAGCCTGTGTTGGTGACACTCAGCAGAGAGGATGACTTCAGGTGCTTATTTTCAAAAGTGCAGATATCTTTCCTGTAAGGGACCTGGTGTCACCTGCTACAGAACCTCCTAGGATTTTTAGGCAGGCTGTTCCTCAGTGGATGTTTGATGTTGCTTCCCAGAATGATGGGATTCAAAGTGCCCTTGGGAGACCTTTGTTGCACCCAATATTGAAACAGCCTTTACATGTGCACTGGTATTAGCTGGAACAGAATCAAGTTTCCTCATAGCAGATGATATGGTGCCATGCTTTGCATTTCTGACCAAACATTCTAATTTTTGAGTACTGCTGAACAGTGTCTGCAATCATGACAGTCTTCTCTGTTTCTCACTCTGCCACCATCTGGTGAGTAAACTGGGCCAACATGAGGCTGGGAGGGGACAGAACTGGGCAGATGACCCAAACTAACCAAAGAGATGTTTTATTGCTCACAATGTCATGCTCAGCAATAAAAAGGGAAATGAGGAAGATTTATGTAGGTTAGCCATCTTTTGCTTGGCACCGGGCAGGGTGTCAATCTACTGCTTGGAAGGTACAGTTGCCTTTGTATGAATTGTTTTGTTTTGTTTTCTGATCTCCTTTCCTCTTCCACTGTTCCTTTGTTTCTGAAACTATTTTTTTCTTGACTAGTGAGTTTTACCCTTTCTTTTTTCTTCCCTTGTTCCACTGGTGGTAGAGGGCAGGCAAAAAGGGTGAGCAGCTTTTGTGGTGCTTTACCGTCTGTCACAGTTAACCCAATGTGCATGATTTGTGCATGGTATGAACAAAAACACTATTTTTGTATCCAATTTTTTTTCAAGTTGCCAGTGGTCTCCTGGTTTGCATTCCCCATGCCTAAGATAAAGATCAGAAAAAAAAATGATATTGATTGGCAACAATTGGCAAAGTCACCAGTTTTGTGCTTGAGGCCAGACTGGAAAGTAGTCACACCATCTCTTGTCCAAATTAATCTTTGTTTACTGACATTTACCTTTAACTACAGTGCTGCACCTATTCTAAATCACTCCACAACAGAAAGGCACATTTTAGAGGACAGAATGTGTTATGGCCAGTTCTCTTGGGTTGCACCCAATTAAGGCTCCAAGGAAGATACTGGGCTCTGTTGAAGGGTATGCTTGTCTGCAGTTTGGTTTCATTCCCTTCCTGGGAGCCTTTTTCCTCCCCCTCTCTCTCTCTGCATTTCCAGACTGACTGTCAGTTACATCTGCTTTTCAGCAACTGAAAATTTGGATGGGTAAACAGCACAGATGTGATTGCAGAAGCTGTAGTGTAAGTCACAAAACCCCTTTGATCTTATGGGATGTTAGTAATGGTGACATATCTGCAGAGGCTGTTTGATTATTTAGCAAAGGCCAGCAGAATTTACTGACCCTGTAATCAAAATATCCTGTCTAGTATGTTCCATCCCAACAGTCCTGTAGTTAAATGCTATCCCCTTTTTCTGAAATTATATTTCCCTGTTATTTAATGAAAGGCTTCTAAAATTATTGCTCATCTGTATTTGATTAAAAATGGGAGGAATTAACTTCTTCCATGGATATGACAAAGGGCCAGATTCTGCAATGAACTGTATAACCCATGAAAGTTTATTGAGGACTCTAGAGTTGCTTGGGCTGTAGATTACTGAATCATGTGGCACAGAAACTGCATAAGGGAACAGAGAGGAGACATAGTTGAGCTTTGCACATTTCTATCAAATATCATGAGATCTCAAACTTCTTTGCTATATGAAACTTAACTATCCTGGACTTTGTATCTATGAACCATATCTACGTTACTGTGGATCCAGGCCTAATACCTGGCAAGGCTTTAGGGTTGTGAATCGTAAGGACAGGTGATTCCCAAACACCTTAGTCCCCAGAGACTGAGTTTGCAAACCCCTGTTTGCAGCACTTTTCCTTTTAGCTGAGTCAGTGCCCTTCTTCCCAGCACGGGGACTCACACAGCACCAGTTCAGAACAGCTGTAACTCTGGATCCTGTCAGAAGAGGCTAAACCATATAGTACACCCAATTACCCCTGTGTCCTGCAAAAGGCATCTGGGTCCCCACACAGTAATCCGGGCTGCACGTTGAGGCCAGACTTGGAGAAATAATGTAGAAATAATGTAGCATCTAGCCATGTGGCACCAATCCTTCAACCAGAAAGCAAAAGTGGCTAATATTAGTTAAAGTATAATCAAGAAGCCCATTCAGCTACTGTTGTTTCTTAAAAAGCATTTTTTCATTATCATGAAGCTTCTCATTCAGCAGAGTAAGCAGTAAATGATTCAGTGTATAAACTTTTGTGAAACTCAAATTGCTGTTATTGGCAGACACTGAAGGCCAATGGGAAATATCCTTGGGCACCTCTAATAAAGGAAACAATGTTTTTGTTGAGAGGTTTCAGGGTTTATTTGTATGCTGACACCTGAGTGGAAGAGAGGAGCATACAACAAAAGGGGTTTGACAGGGGCAGCTGACCCACATAGAAAAGATAGCTATTCCTTAAACAGACTGCAACTTATTAGCTATTTATTTTACTATTTTTCCTTATAATGCCATTGGAGTAGTTCTCTCCAGTAGGTATTTTTCATGTCAACCATTTGGTATGTAATGGGGTTTCTGAGGGTTCCTAACATGCAGCTGATTAATTAAAGAGTTTCCACTGGAAAGAGCCTTCTGCTGCGTATGACCTGGTGACTGACTGCTTGGAGGAATGGAATGTGTGTCTTGGATATATAAATTATCAACTGAAAAGGTTTACGCAATTGACTTGACAGAATTATATAAAGCTAATCCTTCAAGAAAGTGTTGCTTTTCTTGTGTTCCCCAATCCTTTCTCTTTCTAAAAACTCTTTTTCCAATTTTTTTATTCTTTTTTACTGGTGCACTCAGAGGCTGCACCAAGATTGAGGGTTGTTGCATTGAGAAGGGGAAAAACAAATCCTAGAATGTCCAAATCAGGCAGGCTACTTTGATGAACAGTTGTATTGAAACTTCAGGCTAACATTTCTCATTCAAAATAAAACAGAGAAAGGCAGGCAAAAATATTTTTATTTATTTATCTTCATTATTTTATTTTTCTTCTATTTTTACTTTGTCTCTCTGTTCTTCTTTTTATTCCCCTTAAGCTTACTTTTTTCCAGTTATTAATTAGAAGCCGTTTCAGAGCTTGAGATGGGAGCTGTCTTTGACTAACCTTTCAGATAATGGGCAACAGAGACGGCGAAGGGTGTAGAGAGCAAGTAATATAAGGAGCAGCTGAGGCAGCTGGAGTGGTCTAGCCTGGAGAAAAGCAGGCTCAGGGGAGACTTTGTCACTCTCTACAACTACCTGCAAGGAGGATGTAGCCAGTTGGGATTCAACCGTTTCTCACAGGAAACCAGTGACAGGACAAGAGGACATAGTCATAAACTGGGAGGTTCAGGTTGGACATGAGGAAGAATTTTTTTTTTTTACTGGAAGGGTGAATAAGTACCAAAACCATCTGCCCAGGGAGGGAATGAAGTCACCATCCCTGGAAGTGTTGAAGAAATAATGGGGGATGACACTTAGTGCCATGATTTAGTTCACAGGGTGATGTTCAATGATTCTATAAAGCCATTTCCAGAAAAGTATTTCAATTCATATTTTACATCCAGAAAATTTCAATGGAAAGGATAAAATTTTGTAACTTGTTTAAGACTTGTCCCATAGTACTTACAATAATAGCTGTTAACATGAGACATTTATTCTTCTCTTCTTTCCTCCTCATGAGCTTTGGAAAGGAATGTAACAATCTTAAGTCCATCTTTTTAGACATATTATATATGAGACTATTGTTACAATGTCTTAGAGTCTCATAACATTTAATAAATGCAAGCTCATAACTTCCCACTGATTTAGAGTGGTAATTATTCACAGTGTTACACTGTTTCCCATATTAAGCTATCCCAAATTTTTTTAAGGCCTTTCAATTAAAATTTTCTTGAGAGAAGTTATAAACAAAAAGTTCCTTCTTTCTGAATATTAATGATAAAAAGGAGTATTGTTTTGGGGACATGCAAATATAAGTGAAAGCTCAATTTGCTGAGAGGTAAAGTCTCCAGCCATCACATTGAAATCCATAGTTTTATGTGTTTGTGTTACTCCTTTTCATTCACTAGTTTCATTGATAGGAAAAACTTTCTTACAAATAGTAAGTGTGGAAACACCAACTTTCAGGCAGATTTTTGAACTGGAAGGGTTAAATGTATTTGAGGGCAAGGAATAAGAAAAAAATGGTGAAGCCTGTGAGTTTTAAGAATGAACATCAAGACATGGCTAGGTAGAGGCGGGACAAAACCACAGTGATATCATAAGAAGAGATGTGTCAACCAGAGAAATTCTCAATAAGTATGAAAGTGTAACTGAATAAATTGAAGTAGTTCAACAGGAACTTCATCTGTTGGTATGGGTGGAGGCTGAAAAAAATTTGCTTTAATGCTACACGAACAGTGAAAAAGCAAGTGTGATAGGATGAGAGACATTGAGGAGAATTGGAAATCCTAAGGGGTATGTACTGTTTTTTCTCATATTCATATGTTATAAAAAGTTTCAACTTTTCTCTTTGAAAAGGGAATATAATGGAAGAATGTATTTCCTTTTCTATATGTTTCACTTCCAAACTGGTTTTCTTTAATTGAACACTACCAGCTCTTAACAAAATAGAAATAACTAAATTTCAGCAATGTTGAGCTATTTGAACCATTTTATAGGAAGTAAGAATTTCATAAACCTTGATTCAACCCCTGATCTGAGCTTAGTTAAACGTCTTCTTGGTCTTCTCAGTAAATTCATTCTGGTCAACCTGAATAACATCTCAATTAAACACCTTCCTCCCTAAAGACCTTTTGCAGTACTCCCTGGTATTCTTCCTCCAGCCCTGATCTCTCTTCATATGATGACTCTCTTTATATGATGATGTGATAAATACTGCCATTCCTGACACCTTTGGACAGACTGTGTTTTTCACAGCAAACTGGCTGGCGGATATGGGTTCTCTTATTATTTTCACTCTTGACTCAGAGCACAAAGCACTTCAGAAGAAAATCCTCACAATAGTATGGCTTGAATATATGTGATATCGACCCCTTCCAGCTAGGCAAGGTAAAGGATATGTGAGATACCGTCTGTGAGATACAGAGACTTGTGCAGTCTTGGCACAGAGAGGTTTTCCTCAGTACATTCGAGGAAGTCAGAGGCAGGGAGATGATTGATTTTTTTTCTTGTTTTCCTTTTATTTCGTGTGTGCTTGACTAGCATTAAGAACAACCTCAGACAAATGGAAAGCCCATTCTAGTGGGTCAGCTTCATCCTCAAGATGGTAGAATTGTTGGGCCAAGTATAAATGTTGAACATTCAGAGGATTCCCTTACAGTTGTGCACAAATAGTGGTGAGGATGAGGAGTAAACCTGCTTTTACACCACTCCTGGCTTCCCTTTAATTCCTCACACAAAGGCATGCACTGCTGTGATATGCCCTGCTGTCAACAGGAAATTCCATAAGCCTACAAATATATCACCCTAGTAATAGGTAATCACAGCAGAAACCAAGATCTTTTGTTCAGAAGTTTCCTTTTCAGATTTCTCCAACTGACCATTGGAGAAAGTGGAGGGTTTTTTGACACAGCAGCATTTAGATCCTTCATGCTTTTTAGCAGAACAGTTCCATAAGGGTTCAAGTACAATTTGGCACCTGAGAAATACTTAAAAGACTACTGAAGTAATTTGGATTGCTTCCATTTCAACAATCTATGGATATTATTTTATTGTCTTTAACTTTCTCATTCAGATATATTGTATCCTTCTGTTTTGAACATGTGACCAGCCCGGATTCTGCAGTCAGATTAGAATATTCACCCAGTGTAAATGCAGTAGCTCCACTCTTTTCAGTTAGTTCCACACCCCCCACCTCTTTATTTTCCTTTGCCTCAAAATGAATATAAATGTCAGCTTTCAGAAAAGAGATGCTTATCAAGGGGAGTGTTTTCTGAGACAAGGGAATACCTTCACTTATGTTAAATGGTTGCAAGTTGGCTAATTTTCCTGTTTGGACTAGGGTTTTAAAATACTTTGAATTATCCAAAAATTAAAAACCCACTACCACCTTTTCTGAATTATGTACCTCCTTAAGGCACTTGAGTCATCTGTGATAGGGAAGTGAGCTACTACTGAGTGACATTTAAGAGTTTATCTTAAATATGAAAGCTTGCAACCCTCTCTTTCAAATGGGACTGAGTACACGAAGAAACTGGAGGCACACAGGTATCTACGCTTACAAGGATAGGAAAAGAAAAAATAAAGTTCATGATCTGACAATGCTGGTAACACCTCTCTGCACTAGAATGCATGACTATCACAGAGCAGCTGATCAGAAGTACTAGTTACATTTCTGGAGATGCAAGCAGGACAGAAAATAGCAATTTAAACTCTTGGAAAGCTTGGGAAACCACTCCATTTATTTTGATCTCATCATTTTTAATAGACAACCTGAGGAGTGTGAGGACAGCTGAAAATGAATGTGATTGATTGACTGTGAATCCAAAAATACTGTGCTTTTAGTCAGGAATATGAATACATCAAAAAAGTTTCTGTTTTTAAAAGGGGAGGGGGGAAAGAGGAGAGAGGCGACTGTGCAGCATGAAAAACCTCATCATTTCCTCTGTAGGAGAGTGCTCTGCAGCTAGCTACAAACCTCATATTCACAAGGCAAACAAAGCATCATTTTTTAATGACTCTTCTGAATACATTTTTGCAGCAGCTTGCCTAGACCTGCTTGTCATAATGGTTTCTTCAAACGCTTTTTAAAGCCTGTGATGTTCAAGGCCCTAGCCTTCCCCCTCTCTTGCTTGTTTTTTATGTGTCACAGTTGTCAACTAAAATAGAGCACCTAGCCTTTGTTTCAAGATGGTACCTGATCAATATCATCAATCCGTCTCACTCCCTCTCCCTCTCCCTCTCTCACACTCTCTCTCTCTACAGCTGTATCCATTTCCTCCTGGCAAAAAGGGACTTTATGAATAAATGATACTGAAATGCTGAGGGTTCAGATACTAAATAATGAATTTCACCACCAAAAACACAACAACTTCTCCAATCATAAAATACCGCTCCTTCCATATTGATTGTGCTTTGGCAACTAGATGCAGTGCTAGGCTTCACTCTGCAAGGTGTTTAAAAAGAAAAACAGGTTTACTCAGGATTTATCATGTATGGAAAAATGTAATATCTAAGCAGGCTGTCTGCTAATGTCTGGCATAATGTTTCTTCATAATGGTTAACCCTTTTGCAGGGAGTGGAATAAGAGTGCCTCTCTCTCTAGATGGGAACTTTGCTTCATGGGACATTACAGTAAGTGTGTCATCTATTCTGCGCTGTTCTACGGTTACTAGCTTAAAAATGATAATGCAAAGCTCCTTGTGTTTTTTGAATAGCAGCTGTGTGCAGGGAACAGAGGATTCGTTAGCAGGACCGGGTCCTAGGTCAGGAAAGCTGCAGCTGCTGTTCATCCTAATGTTGCTGGGTGCTGGGTTTGCGGCTCACTCGCTGTTGCATGCAGTGGGTCAAGGTTTCGGAGCATTTGTTGTCTGCTCAAATGTGACTTGCTTTCCTATTTCCCTCATGAATGGTCTCTGCTGGCGCATTTCTGATGTGCAAAGAATGCCAGTATCCGCTATCTGAGAGAAGGCTGGGGTCAGGGGGGGTAGATTCATGGCATGTGATTGGCAAAACCTGCCTTCTATCAAGTTGTAGGCTAACTTTTTTGACTGAAATGCTCTGTGTCTGCCTATAAATTTGCTTTACTGCCTATTAATGTCAGAGAAATTTCATTTTTAATTAGGTGAAATGAGTAGACTTTGTTTTATGAGGAATCTTGTATGTCCCACCTACAAGCTTGTTTGAGAGAGAGAGGGAGAGAGATAGATAGATAGATAGATATAGAGATATATATACATAGTTCAGGTTCAAGGCATGATGTCACTCAAGAGAAAAGCCAAAGTAGGTAGGGTGTTTTTTTTAAGAGAAAACATTTCAGTGCTTTGATATGTTTGGTAAATCCATTGGTAATTTTGCTATTGGAAAAATATTTTAAAATAGGTTAGTCAGACTACAAGTAAATTACATTTTGTTCTGCATTCTAATGAATTTATATTCAACAGTAAAAGCTCTGTGGCTCGTGTTTCTATTTCAAAGGTATTACCCAGTGATGCGGTGCTTAAATGTTTATTCAAAGGATGCATATACATTTTTACATCTTCATTTATTTATTTATTTTAACTTATTTTAGTGGGGGAAAATACAGGCATTAATTTAGAGCTACTGATGCAATGAAATAGAGGAATATATTTGAGCTATTAGCTGCTTCAATCTCCTGCCCACAAATAATTGATGAGTTTCTATTAAAGATTGACAAGCCGGCAGACTGCAAAGCATTTTTTACTAGAAAATGCATCGTAGTTAGCAAATATGCATTATACCTTGTATTCTGTTGCTGTATAGTAACAGTTTTGGAGATGAATTTTGTTTCTTATAGACTTATTGGTTGATATTAGATTAGGAAGGATTTGCATGAAGTAGAAAGAAAAAAGAGAGAGAGAGAGAAAGAGAAAGCAAGCAACGCATGCATGCACATCAGAATTCTTCTTTGCCATTTTTCATGTGTTGTTACTGATTGTTTCATGTAAATTTTTTTAGAATTCTCTTCAATTCATCTTGTTTCTTTCTGGGTGAGACTATTGGGATTATTCAAAAAACCATAGAAATGTAAATTCTATTTACGCTAGCTGAGCCTATGAAGATTAGCAAGTTCTTCATCAGCATTGTTCATATATAAGCAGAGTGATATAATACCTATATAATTTTATCCTCATCTCTGCTTTCTATGAGAAGTTATGCATTTATAAAATAAAATTATGGAAAAATAAGTAGAAAATCTTATATGCATATTTTTAATACATAAAGGAAAAAATCAATCAGTGTGAAATTATAGGAACTCTAAGTTTTATTCATAATATATTTCCCTGTAATATGTATAATCAGAAAGATTTCTTGCTATTAGAAGCAAATATTTTAAGACTTACGAGTTGTCTATAAACTCACTTTGTTTTTCTTTCTTATGATGCTTTGTTGAATAAATATACTTGCATTTCATGCTGTGTAACATCATTCTTATAGAAGAGACATGGTCTTTAGTGACATATTGATAGACAAGATGAAACATCTTTTCTGTGAAATCAGTCTTGGGAAGAGAGGTGAGACAAATGGGGAAAAGAAGATCTGGATATTTTAAAATTTGAAATCTTAATATGTGCATTATCAAATAAAGAGTAAATACATCAGCTTGTTTTTTATTTACAACATCTGTGTTTTTGATTGCACCTTTAAATATCTGATCCTAGGCATCAAGATAAACAAAAAAATTAGAGCTTAGGTGCAACATGAATTAGCTTTATTTATTGTCATCACATCATTTTAATTTGTGGCAATAAAATGTAAATATTATTCCAGAATTATACAGTAATGAAGAAACAAAACTTATTATTTTTAAGTTGTACAGTGCCTCCATAGTAAAATGAATACTCAAGGCAAATCTTTTCTCATTTCAGTATTTATTCTCTGAGATAACCCCATCTAGCAAGCAGTTAATATGCTGATGTGTACAGGAATGTTTTTGATGACACAGATCTTTTAAGGCAGATTGTCTACACGCAAATAAACCTACATAAGCCACAAATCAAAAGTTTCTTCTTCAGAAAACTCCAGTTTCTAGATAAATAGACCTGAATACATTTTTGACTCTTAATGCATGTTCTATAATAGGTTGTGCAGTAGGATTTAATTTGACTCTATGGATTCAAATATTTGTTACTGCCCACTTTGGGGAGACAAAAATTAAAATGATTTGGTGCCTTACAAGATATGTAAGGAATAAAAACAGAAGCTGAAGCATTTTAGAAATGCAGAAGGTGTATTATTAAAAAATAATAGCATACAAATACTAGGGAATATCTTTGTTATGTGTAATGTTACTGGCTACGTATCTTAGCTTCATTTTGTATTTATGAATATATTTTCAGTAGAAGGATAAATAGGTGAAAATAGTTCACTACCATATGATTTGTTTTATCCTTAGGCATTGCCTGGGGTTACTGGTACAGCCCTGGCTCTCAGTACCGAAAAGTGAAATGTGCAACAATGAAAATTTTATTAAAACGTATGTTAACCCATTACAGTATGTTCACTTCCAATTCTTTGTAAGAATGCATGATGTATCATTTTGTGTGTGTCATTTTTTTAAAAAGATATGAGTCAAGTAGAGGAGCAAATTTAATGGGAGAATTTTATGGGAAACATTATACAAATGGCAGAGTGTGCGATTCCTATTATTAAAATAATTTGTCATTGTATGAAAAAATGGTATAAATTTCAAGAAAGAGTCTTCTTTAGTTATCTGCCCTTTTTTAATGACAGCAGCTTTTGTGCAGTAAAGGCAGACACGTTTTCAAGCAAAGCCCATTTCAGACCAGAATTTCTGAGAGCCCTATTAATGTTTCATGCTAATCAAGGAGAGTGGGAAATAGAGCTGACAGGTGCTTTCTACTCTGCTTATTCCTGTCTTCCTGCATTAGACATTACTAGCTAAAAAAGAACCAATATAGTTCCTTTCCAGTACATGTGGTGGCAAGGGCAGAAATAAAATGCTTCTTTTTATAAGTTTATGGTTGTTTTTCTTATTGCCTTCACTGGTAACATCCACAAATGTACAGATGTAGTGATTATTAATAAAAATCTATTTTACTTCAAACCATGACCTGAATTGGACCCTGAAATATCCCCCCAGTGCTCTTTGAAAACTCAAGAGCGCTTGTAGCACATCTGAGATAAACTGAGGTCCACCTGGGAACCTTGTTTTTTGGTAGTATTTCCATCTGAGCCAGGAAGAAACACGTACCTTTACTCTAGGACAAGTCTTTTTGATTAAGGAATGTCAGGGTGAGGAACAAAAGTAAACTCTTCAAGAGGCAGCTTGAAGACAGAGCGTGAAAGCTGCAGCGGGCATTGCTGGGAGCTGCCCTTTGCCACCCTCCCCTACCCCAGGCACCTGACTTGTACCCAGTGTTAGCCAGGCAGAGCAGCAGCGCTCTGAAGTAAGTGCTCAAATCCCAGAAACAGCTCCAGGAGAGAGTGCCGTGCCTTTGAAAGCCTACTGAGCAGTCCCATCTGGCTGAGATCAGGTACACAAGTTAGGAAGACTGGAGGCTCTCTAAGGCACGCGTCTCCCGTGCCTGTGCAAAAAGTTTCGGTGCTTCCTTTGGGAAGCCTGCTTCAATAGGCTCTTAAATGCAGATGCAAGCCAGGTGCCCAAGTGAGGAAGACCAGACTGTAGATTGTGACAACAAAATGGCTGAAGTCTGCAAACTGGGATTTGATCAGTTGTATTTGTACTACACACACACAGGGAATTTCATAACTACAGCAGCTAGCAATCCTTACCTTAGCTTTGCTGGAATAATAAGGAAAAGAAGAAACCAAGCCCACTGTTACAGTATATTGCTTTTCTTTATGCAAAGCAGACATCATTAAACCCTCCCAATAGTGCATGGCACTCTACATAGCTGTTTTTTCATGCAAATTATAATATATAATATATAATAATATTTCAGAAAATATTGATTTACTGAAGTATCTCTATAGAGTTTTGAGGGATGAAAAAAAAGAGCTGCATTTGCTTAATTTAAATTCCTTTCTATAATTTAATTTTATTGAGGCACATCCCTAATCAGGAACATTTTACACTGATTTAACTCTTGCTTACTTTGATTTTGGTCACTAATAATTTACTGCTATAAGTTGAAGTAATAAATACATACACACACATTTGAATATGTATTAATCCAGCTTAAATGTATATTGAGAATAAGAATCAGTTAAGCTAAATTAATTTAAACCAGGGTAGCCTTTCCCCATGACATTGAGTTAAAAAATTTTAATTATAAGAGGAAAACAATTACCACCTTTGTCTGTCAAGACACAAGCCAATACTGCTTATTTGTTTATTTTAAGGAGATTGCCAGCATATTTCTATCATATTTATTTTGCTATTAAGGAAACTGATTTCTACAATGGATAATATCTACATTCAGATTCATAATCAGTATGAAGAGATATTATTAGAACAATAAAGTTGAATTTGTTACAGGAATGTTTTCTTAACATCATTAGAATCCTCTTGAATAATGATGGTCAAGCACAGCAGCACATAGCTTGTAGTACTGAAAGGCTTGTGCCTACATTGTCTTGTTTACTGTGTCAAATATTGTGCATTTCCATTTTGTTTTTCTTAAAAATAAGAAGTGTTAACAAAATTTTTGCTTCAGTCAGAAGCAAATATAATTTAACGTAAATTTGAAGATAAGTGAACAATTTCTGTCTACATAAGTTTTGCCAAGTTGCCACTGTCTACATGTCCTCACGTAGGAATGAGAATATTCCCTGTGGGATAGGAAAAAAACATTATTATTTTGTAAAGAAGAAGTTGTCAAAGGAATAATTCATTGAACTTACAAAAATTGGATTTCTTTAAGAACAAGGATCCCATATTTTTTTAATCTTAAATTTGCACCATAATTGTTTATAAATTTATTTTCATCATGAACCTATCTTTAGTTCTTGTTTAAAGGACTGATGCAATGAGACCCAAGAGGGCTTCCTTTCTGACTTTGACACTTCCCCATTATGGCTGGGGATCTGGGTAGCTTTAGCCATTTTGTCATCCAAGCTTAAGACCTATGGAGAGCATCTCAGAAGTGAGAAGGCTCCTCTTAATCCCTTGGATAACACAAGGCATCTTTCGTCGCCAAAAGCCCTGCAAGCGCACCCTGCCCTAGAATTCCCTTGACAGATGTGTAAACCTTGTTTAGATCTGGCCTCTAAGCTTAGGGAAGAGTATGTAAGCAAGATTCACTCTGGTCATTGTCTTTTCCACTTGGGAAATGTTCACCACAAAACACAAGTATTTAGAGTTATATAGTGACTCTACAAGACTGTAGTTGCTGTTGCCATCACAGATTGGCCCAGTGTAATGTGACTGCTGAAGATTGCCTCCACAATCTGTTCTTTTTTCCAAGACACTTTTCTTTCCCTCAGTGCAAAAGGGACTAGAAGAAAGACTTTTTTCTTAGGACTGATCACAGTTCCAAAACTCAAGTATGAGTCTAAA
Source organism: Pycnonotus jocosus (assembly GCA_013400435.1). Classification (NCBI taxonomy): domain Eukaryota; kingdom Metazoa; phylum Chordata; class Aves; order Passeriformes; family Pycnonotidae; genus Pycnonotus; species Pycnonotus jocosus. Next base: position 137,815 of record VWYP01031374.1, read on the forward strand.
GTAGGGATTTTCTTTTAGTCGTCCTGCAGTCCTGAATAACAAGTTGTAGTGTGCTAAAGCACTGAAACACTCTGCTGCAAATTATTATGAAGAAAGATCTGCTTAATCCTAAACCATTTAAAATTAAATATTTTCTTTCTGTTCCTCTATGTGGAACATTCTCTTAAAGGCTGAGATTGAATATATCATGTATACTTCAGTGTGTTTATTTCTTTGTTATCTTAGTAAAGAGATGAAGATTTTAGTGTGTTCTTCTGAAAGCTGTATTGGGAGCCCTCCCAAAACCCAGCAATAAATACAGAATATCAGGTTTTTAACACAAACCTTGGGCTGGTCTCACAAAGTGCCTCCTAGCAAGTAGTAAATGCTGTTTAAGTTTCACCTACTTTAAACAGAGATGTCTTCCACCAAAGCAGAAAAATGGCTGCTTTCATCAGGGTTTGAGACCTTGGTGCAGATAAGTGCGTGTGCAAACAGTAAACTGCATATGCACATCCCCATTCCAAAGCCCATAAGCCCATTGTCATTAAATTGCAATTTCTTAATTTACTCTACATTTACATTTATGGAACCAAGATTTTGCATGCGTGCAAATAGGCTCTGCCTAGGAGAGTCCCACTGGGACTGTGAAGAGAAACCCGTAGAAGGCTTCACATTGACATTTCAAAGGTTTCAGCATCTGTGCTCTATATCTATGAATAGATATCCCTTGCTCAAAAATTAGTTGCTCCTTCACTCTCCTATTCCTGCCTTCTCTGCAACAATTCATAATATGACTGTTTATGTATTAAGACCTTTTGCAAACAATATTATTACTCTTGCTCCCTCAAGAAAGCTTAACTAAGGCCATTTGGCCCATTATGGTAGATACTTTATTTATACCAAATTCCAAGTAAAAAAAATCCCTTCCTGAGGAGATTAAAAATTTAAGGCCACACCCAGGATAAGAAAAATGTAGCTAGAGTTCATGTTTGGTTTTCATTAACCATCCTTTGACCTCTGAGTTTTATAGCCACCTTTCAAATTAACACCCTTGGACCCTGATTCTTTAGATTCCTTTCAGGTGTTGGGGGGAAGAAAAGGTGAGCTTATCCCTCGAAGCAATCAGTTGTCTCCTTAAAGAGCATTTGGGCAACTCTCTTGGGCATACACTGATCTGGAATTTCGAGGTAATCACAGGGCTAGAAATGAAGCCCAACTTGTTGCCTCTCAGCTCCAGCAACAGAAGGATAATGCTTGACCATAGAAAAGGAGCCTAAAAGAAAGGCAGTTTGCACCTCTTGGGTTAAAATGAGCAAGGCACTACAGATTTCCATCTATGGTGATATGCTCTGACAAACACTTTAATTAGCAGGACCAAATTCTCCTTTAATTTATGCAAGTGAAGCTCTATTGGTTTCAACAGAGTTAGCTCTTCTGTAATTGAGAGAAGAATTTGGCCCAGCATCTGTAATAAATCATTAATGAGCATGTAGTAAGATAAGTTTTAATGATTAATTAACAATGTATTTTTTGGAGAAAAGTATTCTTAACATGCCCTTAATGTATCAAGTGATAATTACAATATTAAAAGCCTACTGATTAAAGCAATTAATTATATGCTTAATTTATTTACTAATTAAGCTTTAATATATGTATAGTTAAGTAATTGCTAATGAGTATTTCACATTTGCTAAACAGGTCTGGCAGTAATTACATGGGAAACACCATAAAATGATTCTTCTAGTGATTATATGAAAAAATACAACATTCTTTTGGGGTTTTTTTCTCTCTTTTTATTGGATTTTTTTTCCTCCTTAAATGTATTTCTTGGCTTGTGTTTTCCTCCTTGGTGAGCTAAATGTTTACTAGGATGCAAGTTTCATAGGTCTGAGAGGTCAGTGTTTCTGCATGCGTTATGATGAAATGTGCTTCACAAGCACAACTCAGTCATGCCTGTGTGAAAATAGTGATCTTACCCCATTGTTCACACAGAACTAAAGCCTGCAGTTTCCTTAGCCTCTATTCAGATCTTGGGCAAAATTCTGGCTGAGGTTAATGGGAGTTTGCTGTGTTAGGACCACAGCTCTGTGTTCTTTGGTTATGCAAGAACTTTTGGCTCCTCTTACATCCTTGATTCTTATATAAGGCAGGAAAGAGAGATGCATTCTTCAGTCAGATGTGGGTTCCCTCAATCAGAGCATATTCAGTATCTGTTGCAGTCCTTACTTTAAGTCCTATGCTTTGCACAGAAAAAACTCCAAGTAAAGCTGATAAAAGTTTTTTCTAAACGAACAACAGGGCAACAGAATCAGTTTTAGGCATAGCCAACTACACAAAGTGAACTCCCGAGGTCTTTATCCATTTAAATTTCTATTGCCTCCTGAGTGAAAGCCAGAGCCCGAATTTCTAGTCCTTGCCCAAGTTGTGTCACAAACTAGAGAAGTACAGATAGTCTCTCTTTTCCCTCCTCTTTTCCTTTGTTGCTCCATACACTGCCTTCAGCAACATATTATCCCAGTTTAGATTCTGAAATGCTTAAAAATATGAATGGCAGTGGCACACTGCTTGAGGCATGGTTTGGTGGAAAGATACTGCAAAACATGGAGAAATGTTCAAGAGAGGGTTAGCATTATTATGGCTGTAATTATTTCTTAATCCATTAGGCAATAAGTGAGGCAAGACACCTACACCTACTCATTGACTTGTCAGGGTGGAGCTTGGTAACGGGGCAACCCCCAGCCTAGTTACCCCTAGCTTTTGCATCATAGAGATCTGGAGATATTTTAGCATTTTTCCTCCCTTTCCTAATCTTATGCTTGGTTCTCTCACTTCAAGCTTGTGTGTGTTTCTGCAAAATCCCATCTGCTTCCTGCCATTTCCTAAGTTTTGGAGCCTGGGGACATCATCCCCCCAAGCCTTCTCTCTGGATAGATACATCTTCTCAGTGCTCTAATTTGTATCCAGCAGGTGAAAGTGTGTGTTGACCCAGAGCACATTCCTGGGAGAGCAAAATTAAATAGGTTCAGTAGGTCTGGGATGCACATAAACAGGTCTTAATGTAGTGTGTATTCTCATCACATGCATTAATGAAGTCAGAGATGGACTAAATCTCACTAAAGCACGGGGTCTTTGTGAATTTCTTATGCTGTCACCAGGTCAGAAATGGACAGGAGTGACATATGGACTCAAGGGACTACACCCCAAACACAGGGCTTAGCCTTGGCTTGCAGAGAGACTTCATTTTTGCCAGGACTCCACACATCTACCTAACTGGGATTGTGTGACAAACCCAACACAATCTGTGGTAAAGTTCCACAATCATTCCCAAAGAGAGCTAAAATTACCTATATATGGCATACACCCTTACTCAGTTATGTAAGAATGCATTCTTCTGGTAAAATTGGTGTTTGTATTTATTTTTTTGTATTTATTTAAGAGATAGAAAACAAGGGATAAGGGCATAAACTGAAGGTGGGGAGTTACTGAACAAAGATTTAAGAGTCAAAAAAGCACACATCTATTTTTATAAGAGCATTAGAAAGGAATTTCAGCCAAATGTCCTCCCAGAGGAATCAAATCAGTAGCTGAGTGACTTCAGCACCCATTGACACCAGAGAGAGTTTCGAACACCAAAGATCTCCCAAGGCTGACAGATGTTACCTTGAGTGATCTATGTAGGCACGTTCTAGAGAATCAAATAGGGATGTTTCCTTCCACATGGGAACAAGTGCTGCCAGGCTGTGACCTGACATGACCTGGCAATCAAAATTCTTCCATCAAACTTCATGGATTCCATTAGAAGTTTGGGGTAATTTGGGGGTTCACAGAAGGAAGATTATCAACATAAGTTCTGTATTCAGAGTGCAGTAGTGACAGTGACAGGTTGTCAGTGGTCAGGAAAGATTTATTTGTTCTTTGTTCTGTATTTTGTTGTAGGGGTGGTCAGGGTGTTCACCTTGTTCTAAAGAACTCAAGACCAACCATGAGAGCTATGGATTTTTATGCCGGTCTTAATGAAGTAAAAAAAACTTGGTAGGATTGAACCTTACCTAAAATATCAGAAAACCTTTTTAAAATATCAGAAAACTGCTGACGTGGTAAAATCCTAATCAACAAAACTGAGACAAGACAATTCCACAAGTGCTCTGCTCTGCTAGCACCACAGCATCCCTTCTCTGCCCGTGCGATGTGTTGTGCTTCCACCCAGAAATACCCCTATATTCTATCGAAGATGGGTATGAAGCGTTGAGCCCTCACTTCATTTTCAGACCGCTGGAAGAAGCTGGATTGGTGCTGACATGTTTAACACAGTAGGAACACAGCACTTGTTCATCTTCTGTGGTCTGTAAATCTTTGCAGCTGAAGTGATACCTTAAGTTTTAGCTTTCATATTTTCTAGATTCTGTACTGCATTAGTGTGTTTTTCATATAAAGTGTTGTTTAGCAAGTTCTGTTCAGTTTAGTTAGACAAAACAATCCTTTTCCAGCCCAAGAACCAAGGACACCGTTGCAACTTCAGGTCCAAAAAAAAGTATAATCAACAGCTAATTGAGGAGAGCAAACTGGGAGGATGGGACTTCATAACCTGAAGCTTTAATCGGACAATTAACCCCAATATGTAAATGGACCAAAACATAAAAGTGTGAGACCTTGTGACCGATCATCCATCTTGAGTCCATCTTGGATCCATCTTGGATGTAGCCTTGGCTGGGCTTTTGTACTGCCCAAGATGTATCCTTAAAGGCCTTTTAATCAATACCTACTTTATTCCTTTAACTCTGTCCAGCTTCTGTTCCAGGTAGTCTCTTAGGCATCAAGAGCTTCAGAGCTGGACTGCAGAATGCTTTGTCCCTAGCTGTCTTTTCACATAAAGACATGTCTGAATGGCAGGCTGACAGAATTGTGATCCATGGTTCAAATTGCTCCAAAGAGGAGCTTAATTTTGGTTAGAGTATGGTGCTCATAACACCAAGGCTGTGGGTTTTGTCCCCATATGGGCCATTCTCATGAAAGTCTCTTTTAAAGTTTCAATTTTTTTACTGCAGTTTTTCTCTAACCAAGGTACACATAAAAAAGAAATTGCTGATGATAAGGTACAAAATCATGATGCCCAGAAAGCTTGATATTTTCCTTAAAAACTCCTTGCTTTTACCTCACCAGGACTTTTTTCTCAAGTAAGGTCTTTGAAATGGTCACTAGGAACTGGAGATCTTGGAGCACAGAAAATGGAAAGTTAAACCATCTGCATGTTGCAATAGGACATGAAGGAACGAGACTGCACCCTGGTCCATCAGGAAGAAAATTTATTATTAAATTTCTGACTCCATTATATAGAATTCTAGAAGAGGCAAGGGATTGGAAGATGGTGTTACCACTTCTCCAGCCTCTTTGGTGAAAATCACAGTCACTCATCTAACTCCTCCTAGAGGAGAACTATGTAAACAAAGATGAAAACAAGTCTAAAAATATATTATCTACATGCAAGTCCATGAGAAACTTCACTGCAGGAATGCAAACATCAGAAGGCAATGAAAATCAGGGTGACAATCTGCACACGACCTTCTTCATCCAATCAACCTAAAGAGCTCTGTGAATTTTTAGAAAACATTCATAGGCTTGGTTGGTACTAGAAAATTAAATGGAGCTCTCTTCTGGACAAAATTTTCCTCTCTGTCCCACGAAGTGTATTGGGCATCTGTAAGTTCTGTGGAAACTTTAAAGGGGGAAATTTCAGGAACAACAAAATATGTTGGGCAAAGTTTTGAGACACCTTTAGATTCCTCCTAAAAGGCTGCAAGGAAGCTAAGTTTCCACAGCTCTACATTTTTATACTTTTGTTCCATCCCAAGCTCATACTGAGCATGCCTTTGTGCTCCTACTCATGTGTAACTCCCACAGCTATGTGCAGTGCAATGGTCATTAGCAGAATGTATCAGCAATGGCTATAGAGGCTAAATAAATTTAGCATTTATGCAGTTAAATAACGCAGGTCAGGCATTGTTCCTTCTCTCAGAGGTCAAGTGTCATGGCAAGACTTGCATCTACCTATTTAAACTTTCCAACAAACAGGGAAGCCATCTCCACACCTCCTTAGGGAAAAATCTATAGTGCTTTCTGTGTCTTGAGCAATACCCAAACATAAGTCAGCAGAGCTCTAATCAACAGAGTAAAGCTATGCCAGGCTGAGTGTTAATGGTTAAATAGATAGGCCAGTGCTTGAAGCTGTGCCTCATTGCTCTTATATTTCCCAATATAGGTGTAACAACAACTGTGTTATGGTGCAAGGTGTGTTGGAAGAAGCATCTAAGAAAATCTAGAGAGAACTGGACATTCATTGCACCTAATTACTCACATAACATTCAGAAATGAGCTCCCTAGGCAAAATGTATTTATTTTTCTATTTTTATGCTAGTTATGTCAAGAACTCCTTTGTGAAAATCCCACTGATTTAAACAACAGACATTCCCTACAGATGTCAGTCTCATCTGAGGAATTCAACAGCTCTTTCCAGAGACCAGCTTGAAAAATTACCTCAAAACACAACACCTTTAGTAAACTGGTGGTGATGGTGGTGTTTACCCACAGAGGAGAAATAGGAAAAAACAGGGCAGAATTATCTGGCTTAAGACCCAAGACCTCCATCTGGTCAAAAATCAAATCAAAGTCATCTTTTCCTTGCACATCAATGACATAAGCATTTGGCAATGGGTCATGAATGAACTTTTGGGATTAAACCTAGAACCACTTCTGATTAAACTGGTTTAGCAAACAGATTGATTTGCCTTCATTTAAGTAGCTGGACACAAGGCACAAAACGTGTCCATCCCTGGTCCTGATTACTGGTACACACAGCTCTCTAAGACACTTTCCCAAACGAGTGTAGTGTGGCTAACAGCTTGGAACTTCAATACTCCTAGAGCAGCTTTGATGTGTGGCTTTTTTGGAACAGATCTTTTTGAATGGAATATTGGTTAGGATATTATTGTAGCTTTTTCTGTGTCCTCCATAAGGCACTTTGGAAGCATTGGTCACTCATTAAGTGTGTAATGCAAATATCTGTAAATTTCTTGAAAATACTTTTTTTTTTTTAGTCTGCCTTCTCTTTGATCACTATGCAGCATTATGCATTTGGAATACGAGAGACAGAAATCTTGGAAATAAAAAGCTATCCTTGAGATGTTATTTCCACCTCTTTTTCCTCTAAGTTATGTATTTTTGTTCTCTCCACTAGTTTTAACAACAGCTCAGTAATTCAGAAGGGAAGGATTTAATATTTACATTTTCAATGATTTAATAATTTTCTGTTTTACTTTCTGATGGATTAATTTAAATGCTTTATGCTCACACCCAACTTTTTTTTAAAGTTGCTGTCCTGATTTAAATGTATTAGCTAAACCGCCTCTGGTTTACTTCTTGAAGGAGAAGGAAACATTCAAAGTTACCAAATATTTTACTTACAGTGACTGGTTTACCACTTATTGCTGGCTTCAGAAAGGGTCACTGCCAGCATTGTTTTTCCCAAAGGCAAGATAGTAGTTCTCTCATTGAGTAGAGCCAGCTTTTTTTCCCCTCTCTCTTTTTTCACTGCCAATTCTACTACTGATCTTGTGCAATAAAATGTGCTTGTCAACGAAAATGTCAACTAAGTTTAAAAAGAAGAGTCTGAGTAAAACTAAAAAGTAAATTATTTAAGTAGAGTTGTAGTTGAAACTTGAAAGAATTTTGTTTGGTGGTTTTCTTTACATCATTCTGCCAATGGAGGAGGAACTCTGAATTCCTAACTAGTGAAGCCCTGTCATAAGTGGGGCTGACAGTTCACATTGAAAATTCTGTTTTCTTCTTTCCCAGGAAAGCAAGTCAAAGTTAAACCAACAAACTATTGTTGGCAAGTGCCTTACCTTTGTTCTGCGCTTCCTTATAAATTAACCACTTCTGTTTTCTAGGTTGCCTGTAAATGGAATTCCTAGAATTTAGGGTCTCATATTAGCTATATTGTTTTAAAATGCTACTGCATCCTTTGGATTTAGAACATCTAAGAATCTCTATCACAGCTTGCTCACAAATGACAATGAATAAAAAGGACTGTAAATGTTGGTTAGTATTATAAAAGCAGTTAGAAATTGGACCACCAGCTCCCAAAATTTGTAATGGTAAAATATCAGTGAAATTAAGACACTTCTTTGAACACATCAATACTGTGTCTAATCTATCAGTATGATGGCATATTGAATTTTGTACTTGTTTGCATACAAAATTTCACTGAAATGGCCAACACTGGACATTTGCACATTAGAGTTAGAATGTATCTAAATGTAAAAAAGAGCTGAATTTACTGTAGAATTGCCCTTAATAACATTGCATGCTTGGAACTCTCTATAACCATACATTTTTTTTCTATATATCTATATATACATAACCTCTATTCTCTACTAATTGACTTATCAGTATATACTACAGTATATACATGACCAGTTCATTAAGGTTAATTTGTTCAAAAATATTAGAAGCATTAATTTCTGGCTTATAGCTAATGCCTGCTCCCAGCCAGTATCTTGTTTCATCATTAGTGTCAGCTAAATTATAACTCACACCCAACTGTTTTTACACTATCTAATAGAATCAATTGATGCAATGGTTGACAAGATGCTGTTTTGCATTTTGTCATCTCACTAATGCACATGGCTTAAAGGCATTGGCATCCATAATGTGGGGCAGTTTTGTAGGAGGCACAGAATAGGCTGAAGCTGCAAGGGCCATTTTCATAAAATATTAATGAAATTGAAAAATACACTGGGGTTGAAGGCTTGTCTGCTAAATGTAAGGTAAAATCTATTCTGTTCTGCTTTCTGATGACTGTAATTAGCAGCCCTAATTAAAAATTCAAACCTTGTGTATATTTGAAAGCATGAATCTTAGCTCTCATAGTGTTTATTTCCTTTACAAAGTATTTTATTTTACAACACTAATTGAACAGGATCCTTCCTAGGCTGACAGCCGCAGCTGGCTGGAGCCAGTTTATGTATCCAGTCTCTCTAGACTACTTCCTTTTGTAAGCAATAAAACATCTTTAAAAAACATGTATATGCTCTCTATGAGCCATTAACTCTGTGTCACCCAGTGTGGAACTGGCCATCCGCACACATGCATTGTTGTTTCCTTCACTTAAAAGTGACCTCTTTGAAAAGGCAGCTTTTTTCTGATCTTCAATATTTAATGTGGATTTACTTACATTAAATGACCACCTTTCTTAAGGGGACTTGGCCCAATTCTGACATTATTTATGAACAGCATATGCTGTGCAAAACAACGGAAGGAATCACCATTAGTTCCAGTAGAAAAATCTACTTTTTATCATCACTTTGTGTAGTTATTTTGAAATTCATGGTCAAGATACTAGGGCCCCACTAGGGAATATATGACTGCAAACCAAGTCCAAATTGATTAAATGTATGTTACACTCTGAAATCCAATGTACAGTGAATGGGTTAAATTTTCACTGTTGTATTTCCTCTTTTCACTGTTTTCCACAGTAATGGCTTTGAACTGTACTATATCCTATTTTCCTTTCCATACTCTGTAAAGAAGACAACACCAAAATTTTAATGTCCCATATAATTTCCATAATAATAAGGAATATTTTCCCTCAGAACTTTGTATTTTTGAAGGGATGGACTTCTTAACTCGTCGTGTCAGACCAAGGAGGCCATAAGAGGAGGGAACAAGGCGAATTTACAGAAAAGGGTCGTGGAAGACATTCTGTGGCTTTGTTAACTCAGTTCTTCACTGATTTATGCGAGAAAATGAAATTCGATGATGCACCCTCTCTGTGACAAAGGGTCTGATCTTGCAATTCTTGCTCAGGCAAAATTGACTTCAGTGGGAGTTTAGCCTGAGTAAGGAATGCTGGATCAAGTTCAAAGATCAGCAGGAATATAAAAATAGTTAGGAGAAATCCAAAATAATTCCATTCTGAAGAACTGGGATCCATGTGCCAATAATTAAGGTTGTAAAGCTACAAATGTAATTTTATGATACTTAGCACTAATTTGTAGCGCAGAAATGAGAGTTTAACCTGAAGTATATGTCTGTTTCTAAGTGTTAGAAAATAATTTAAACACTGTCAGCACTGCCAGTGTTTAAATTTCTGAAGACTGTTTCCACTCTGCATTGTAATACAGCTGAAACTTTCTAAATAGTTTTCACAAAATGCTTTGAAACTTTTAAATTAAATTCTCTTTCTAAAAGTTCCATTCGGATCATTTATTCTTATCTTTCATGTTCATGCTTGCACAATCTGCAGCCAATGAGCATGCAATCAAGAAGTCTTTTAAACACCTCATTCCCACAGAGCAATCTCCACAAATGTTTCAGCTCAGGAAAAGCAGCAAGTGTTCATGGAATTTCATTTTGCTGAGAAACATTCAGACAAGTTCTGTTAGGTTACTCTGAAAATCATCATGAGATATAGAAAGGGTGACACAAGCCATGTTTATTACTGTCTGTTCCTCCCTGCGGTAGGACGTCTTCCCCTTTCAAAGATTCATAGTTTTGGGCTGTGAGGCACATCCATTATTGGTCCTGGGATGTCATCCAGGCATTTGAGTAAATGATTTGGACATTTCATCTCTTTATCAGAACGAGGATGGGATTTGCAGTCTCTTCTCCTTCCATGCTCTATTTTCCACAGGCAAGGCCAGAGAGAAGATGCAACCTGCTTTACCTATTTGACAAAGCGTGGTCTGAGACACCCCACAGGTAGATCTGGAGGCATCCAGACACCTCTTCAGTACACTTGTCCTTAACAGTTTCTTTCACTTACCTGTCCTGAATATAAAAACACGTGCAGGAATTAATGAAACAAACCACACTGTGAGTTTTCACTGAAGTTTCACAAGGAGGTTCCCTCTATCCTTCCTAAGGTTCTTAGTGAAAAACCCATACTTGGGTATTTGGCAAGAATCCCCTCGCCTCCTAAAAGCCAAACCTGGATCCAAAGACCAACTCCTCACCTCGTAGGGACAAACCTGAAGTTTCTAGGTCACCTTTGACCTAATTATGGGCATCTAGTTTAAAGTAGTCAGCAAGTCTCCCTTTGTAGTCAAATGGAGTGTGCTAGGGAGCCCACCTTTACTGAGCACTTAGCAAGGCTCACATGAACAATCCTTCCGAGGGATGGATTGCTCTTTCTACCAACATAAACCACAACTTCTAGCTGATCAGAGGTAGGTGTGATGTATCAACCCTCATGCCATTTCTCTGAATGACAGCCACAGCTTTCTTCTGTCATGATATCTGAAAATAGTCCACTAATCCTTTAGATGCCACTCCACTTGTAGAGGGCTTGTTCCTATAAACATCCCCTTGACTTCTTATCTTGCAGGATCTGAAAATCACAAAAAAAAAGAACAGTCCAAGGTCAAGAACAGACCAGCAAATAGGGTAAAATGTGAGGTTTTTACTAGTTTATTTAAATTTGAAAATTATAAATTGTTAACAGGAGTTGAGCACAGAACAATCTTGAGTTGTTTGAAACTATTTGAAACAGCAGAATATCTTTAATTTGTCTCTGGTACTTGGATTGTGGGTTATTCCAGCACTGAAAAAATTAAATGTATATAAGCACCCAAGAAAAACACATTCATTAGTTTAAAGAAATACATATATATGTACATATATGTATATGTTAAAGGGTCTGGCAATGTTATGAATTAGGTGATATGTTTATTATTTGTTTAGTAAGTTGGATTGAAAAACCATTGGCTCGGTTTGATATACTGCTGTTAACAGCTAGAGTAAAAAGATTATAGTCCAAGTCACATAGAACGTGCTATCTGTGGTCTTTAGATGAATATTTACTGATTTTTGAAGAGATGGCTGTCTCTGCAGGATTCAGCTCCAACATTTTTATATACAATTCTCTTGAAAATGTTATTTTGCACTTTATTGTTAAATTTTAGTCTAAGGCATATATTACAATGTTTTTTGAGGAACTATTAGTGGACTAAAAAATTCCCATACTACTCCTTTTTCTGCAGAGATTCTTTTGAATTACATTAATAATACAGCAGTTTATGTTAAAAGCTATAGTAAATACAGAGCAAAAGTTAAAGACTTTCTCAGTTAAAGTCAAAATAAGGGACATACTTGAAAGTGTTGGTTCAGGATACCCAAGAATAAACTGGTTAAATGCTGTAGTCCAAAGTAAAGAAGCTTAACATTTTCAACACAAGTATCACTCGGTCTTATGACTCAGGATTGCTCACCTGTGCTATTGGCACAGTGAGTTCCTGTGCCAGCAGTTCCTCTGGTGGAGCTCACATAAGTTTAGTTTAAAAGAGTGATCTTTTTTGTTTTGGTTTTTTGGGTTTTTTTTTTTTGTTTCCATAAGGGAGAACTAGAGCAGAAGACAGTAAAACTTAGTAGGTTTTAAATTATGGTTCAGGGATTAAAGCAATTACATTTAAAGAGTCATAAATGGATATGTTGCTGAATTTGTGTCTTTCCTCCCTCAAGCTGTCATACCCCAGGCAATTGCCTTCACATCACTACTATATCATTACTCCTCATCTCTCCAACCAATGAGAGCATCTCCCAGGCAGGGATGCACTCAAAATGAGCAGAGACTTTCAGGGCATTTCCAGTCTATCCTCCTTTTTCTGTTCTTTCCCCCAACAGGACCGTGGCTTATACTGCTGTTTCACAACCAGCCGGTACACATTACCCCTGTTAACTTGCTTTGCACTCGCTCATGTAGAGAAATAGCTCTAAGGATGAGCAAAAGGGAGGAGAACTTGACCTGTTGGCCTAAGCAACTTAGCAAGGTCATCAGTTCAGTGCTGACATCTGCCTCCAATCCACAGATGGTGTTGCTCTAAGGATTTTTTGGAACCTATTAATTCAGAGGGTGGAGGCAAGTAAGCTCTCATTACCTACTGGTGAAAAGAGAAATAGTCATATATGCTCTTGTTATAATTCATACTCATGTCAGAGAGGTGACTGGATCATTTTCTCCTATACAAACCACAGTTATGGAACCTTTAGGACAGGCGGAAATACTTTATTGCTCCATTCTGTCACACACACTGTGATTTCTTATCTATTTTCTAGATGTAAAGGCACCTCTACTCACATATGCACATACAGAAACACACAGAGAGCATTATAGAAACTAGACTAATGCTGTGATATAACAAAAATCCCTGGGAAAGTTTTATTGTCTAGTCTAGAAAGGTGATCATACAGAGTGCTGTCTGTAGCACTGGCTTACTGTGCCATGTGTGAGCCAATGGGAAGAACCTGTGGGAAAAGTTTCTGTATTTCAGATGCAGAGGAAGCATTTACCTGGTGGATATATTTTTTTTTTTTTATGATAATGGTGCCTGCTTTGGGCTTTTAGATGGCTGAAGGAACTTTTCAGAAGTGGTTGTGGTCAGCTTGGTTTGATGATAACACTATGTGCTCCACGTGTACACAAGCACAGTGCTTATACCAGGAGAAATAGGCAGCTGAACACTTACCACACAGGTGAGGAAAGCACAAACTCTATCTTTAATGTTTTGTAATGAGCCATTCTTTATGTACCTTTTCCTTTGCTTACATGTTTTCTGATTGTAGGTTATGTTTTCAGACTCTAACATTTACAGTTTCAGGGCATGTTCAAACAGTCATCTTATTTAAAATATTAAAAGCAAATCCTATTTACCAAATCTTTTTTCTTCCTCTCCTCTCCTCTCCTCTCCTCTCCTCTCCTCTCCTCTCCTCGTTTCTTACAGAAGTATTTGGATCCACAGACATGAGGGGTGCGAGATCCTTAGAGATCTGATTATGAGTGTGGAGTTCAAATAAAAGATCCTTTTCATGCTTTTGAAACAACATCAAAATTATGTCTGTTACTTTCGCTCAGCTCATGAACAAAACCTGAAACAAATTAAGAGCAACAGCAGTAAAATGACCAGCCCACACTGCTTTGGAGTGCATATGGCATGGGTAAGAATTTTAAACGAAGCCTAATGCAAGGCTAGAGAGGCTCTGGGTGGTATGTTAGCCTTTTTCACATTCACTCTGTACAGCATATATTCCTACAGATCTCTGCTTCCCTCCCTCCAGGGTTTACTCTTTTTCCCACTACCCTTTTCTTTCTCTTCTCCACCTCCTTCTGCCATTTACGGATTTTGATTGATGAGAGTTAAATGGCATTCAGCCAGCCTCTAAAGCAGCAGCTGGGGCTGGCAGTCCTTCCACTTAGACATATAGGGATATCTTCAAATATTCCATCTGTGATAAATCAGCATCCCAGTTGCCTGATGTATGAGTAATGCCATGTGTCTGTTTTGACTCAAAGCTGCTTTTGCTAGGACTGTATCTTTCCTCCTGCTGCACCCCAGCTCCCTATTTATTTTCAAGATGTCTGTCTGTCATTTACATAGGTGCAGGTCAGTCAGGGTGGCCTTTCCTCCTCCTGGTATCTTGGCCCTGGCTCCTGTGGGCAGAGGCAGCTGTGGCACAGAGCAGTTGTCCACATCTGGACTGCACCCCTCCGAGGGACGAGCACAGCCCTTACCTCCAGCTGTGGGTTGTGAATAACCCTCGCTGAAGTCCACAGGAGTTATTTGTATCCCACAGGAGGAAATAGGGCCAAACCTCTCTAAAACAACCAGAGGGAGATCTGTAAATTTCCTGACACTGCAGGCAGACAGGCACAGCAGGGAGAAATGGTGCTGTGCATGTGCACTCAGGCTGGTACAAAGGGAACATTGGTCTGCTCTTCCAAGGGCATAACCAACAGGGCACAGTTAGTTCTATTAAAAAAAAAATCAGCCAAATTAGTCAAACATTAGCCAAATAACAAACTCCCTTAAATTAGAAGTTCCTGTTTTGTTTTTGCAAAGGACAGAGTTAGTCTTACAGAAGATTTGGACTCATTATCAGGATTTCTGAGATTTATGACTAGGCTTTGGGGGTAGCACAAACAGAGCTGTTGAAGCTTAGAAGAAAAGCAAGAATAACTGTGCTAATCACTTTTTTACTAATGAAACACATTGATTTAATGTATTTTAACTACTTTTTGCATCTCCCATACAATAAATAGATCTCTGTGAAGTAATAAAATGCAAAGTACTGTCTAGTTCTTTCAAATCCACTCACAACTTGGTCAGAATTTTAGAAATGGAATAAGTGTACAGACTGTTTTCTACTGGATGTTTAAATGGTGTCTTTTATTTTCCAGAGAAACACACACACCTTTCAGAACACATAGGCATGTCAGTATATTTTCAACATTTAAAAAAAAATGATAAGTTTAAAATTTTGCTTACAGGTATTTTTAAAAAAAATCTGTCTTGAAAAAGTGCTAAGTAAGACCTGTTTGGTAGATAGCCAGGGCAGGAATTCTTTGATAAAGACTCACCTAGTAAATATTTTGGGTTAAATAATTGAAGCATTCTGCTATGGATTTTTAAAAACTCCTGTATCCACTGAGTTGTGCAGTCTGAAAGCCCACTGCATCTTCAGGAAAGAAACCTCTGATGAATGGGCACTCACTGTCAGGATAGTCCAGCTCCATATCCATGGAAAATCTCCTCCACACATTAGGGAGGCTGTCACTGTATCTTCAATATTTTTGCAGAAGAATTCAGTTTGTAGAAGTGGTCCAACTCAAAGTGTCTAGGAGTGCAGTAAGAAAATCCCATCATGCTAGAAGCTGGGGTATCCCAGCCAAGTTTAGATGTAACCTTCAGATTGGTGAGGATGCTACCCTACGTGTCATAACTGCACTCAGGGGCACTCTGTAAATTACTGTTCACCTTTTTCAAAAGACCAAAGGTATGTATATTTTTGCTGTAGTTTTGTAAAGTGCAGGGAAACCTGTGGGTCCTGACTCACCATATGTATGAGAGACATCCATCAAAAGCAGCATCTGGGTTTAAATTACCAGGAAGAAAACCAAATCTGTTGTCAGAGCCTGTAGGTCCTTGCAAGGGCTTATAGAAAGCAATTGAATGCTATTGAATACCCACTCCAAATAATAGATTTACTTTGCAACTTTCAGTTTTAAAATCAAGACCCATCTGGAGGGCCAGATTCACTGTTCTGCCTTGGCTGCACTGCACAGTTTGGGTGATGCGAAACATCTGTAAACTTGAACTGACTGGGCTTGTTGGGGTTGGCTCCCTGTCAGATTTACAGCTGTTTCTCATTGCCAGAGCAGTGCAGAAAGTCTAAGCAGACAGGTCTTTCTCTTCTGGCTGCTGTGAGGCACAGGGCAGGGCAGTTGAGAATCAGAGCCACTGGCAGGAAGCAAACATTATTTCTAGTGGGAAAGAATAATTATATAAGGGTGGTGCAAGAAAAAATTAGCATTGTTGTGTACAATTTTAGGGAAGGGAAAGCAAGTCAGGAAAACTTCTCTGGAGAATTTTTCCAGTTTTAAATAAAATTACAGATCATTTCCAATACACTGGTATGTTCTCTGCTGCTACATAGATAGTAAAAAGCAAATGGATGGATCACATTTGGAATTAGCACCAGAATCTGTAAATGACATTATGTTTTGAATCTTAACTGCATCCAAGAGCAGTTCCTAAGGAATTTTTAATATCTTGGTTGTTCCCAGGAATGTCTTGTTAGTAGGTCCCTATGTTTTATGAATGGAGACACGCAGACCAAATGTCTGCTGACAGGCAAGGACAGAAGGTGAACGTGGGGAAAAGTCACGTGCCATTTCATGGCAAAGGACAAAAAATGTTAGTACATGCATTAAAAATGAAGTAGCAGTGCACTGTGCCAGTATAGATATTTTAGTTCTAGTGTGAGTACATGTTTCAAACTGCGTCATTCTCTTCTTGGCTTTCTTTTTACATCCGGTAACTGCTGCTCTGTAAATAGCTCCCGACCTTACCAAAATTTCCTTGCAGCCTTCTTGCTACAGGCATTAGGTCACTCATTGTTAATGAGTATATTAGATAATAGATGTTAACTCCTGCACACTGCAGTTTTCAGCAGAGTGCATTCCCCAGCAATGAACACAAAGTGTCACTGTGACCACACACTAATAATTCCAAGAAATATAGAAACTTTTGCCTAATTTTACATCTATTTACTTGTCATATGTGTGCTCATTTAGAACTTCAAGCATTAATTATCTTTGCTCCAAGTTGGGCCAGTCTGAAATTCTAATTATCTTAATTTTTACAATTCATGTCTCTGAAGTCTTAGTGTACTTTGGAACTGAAGTCTAGGCTGTACATAATCAGGGCAGAAAAGAGACAGGTGGCAATATTGTACATTTCAATTGCCTTGTCTGATGTGCCCCTTTTGTAGAATAATGAACATTGGAGAAACAAATTGGTCTGTCAGAGTCAATAACAACCCAATGCCCTGAGCTGCTGGTCACTAATGCTTCCTGTACTTAATCAATGTGCTGCAGGAGATGTTCTGTTCAAAACAGTTAGAGATGAGCAGCAGCCCCAGATTTGGCAGCAGGACTGGGAGAGTGAGTGAAAACATCCACAGGGTTGGAGTTTCCTTGTGCTAGGGAAGAGACAAGCCAAATGCAAACAAAGTGCTTAAAGGAAAACCTGCAAAGAAGCAAAGACTCTCACTGTCCTGTTGGTAGAGGAGGAAGAGGAGGTCAGTTCTTTCCTCCAAAATGAGTAAACAGAAGATTTCTACAAGAAAGCATAGCAAGAAAAGGCCACACTACATACCTTCACAATTAAACCTTTAAAACAATCAACATGAGAAGTAAGAAGCTGAGAAGAATCAATTTTTTTCCCTCCAGTCATGATGAGAAAGCCTGAGCTACCAATGGACTTGGTGTTGGTAGCAATGTTCAAGACAACAAATGGTCATTTGAAGCAAACTGTAAGGAAAGCAAAACAAACAAGGAAAATCTTACAATGACATAGCTTTTAAATCATGTCCGTAAGTAGCTTCTGAAACAATTAAGTTAGCAAACAGAAAACAATTTCTGAGCAGGAAAAGGATAAATGGTGATTTATGCCTAACACACTAGATCAACATTTTTTTCAATGGGTCTTATGATATAAATCTGGATAGATGAAGGGTACTTATGACTGTGCTCTCAGGAAAAAACAGAAGATAAGAAGAACAGATAAAATCCCCTTTTCTTACTGAAAACTAAAGCTCAAAAGCACCAACTTACAGCTGTGAGTTATTTTCCAGAAATACAGTCTTAGTGGTCGGAGTGGACCGTTAAGGAAGTTCTTTTCCCCTCTGCACCTCGCCTGGACAGGCATGTCCAGGACATGTTGGGAGCTTCCATATCTCTTGGAAAAGAACAATAAATAAGTCTACATCAACATATCCCCAGGAGTTTGAAAGCATATATATGCAAGCTCCACTTTGACTTACTTGACAGTGGGAAATATAAGGCTATCACAGAACTGAGATGGGCTGGTCCCTGTCTTGAAAACCTGACAACAATTGGAAATAAAAACAGTTGGCACAAGGGAAGCTTGACAGAAGTCAACATTCACAGAGAATCTCATAAGGATTTTCAGGATGAGACTGTGATAACTCTGAAGTCAATTGTTTCCAGTCTAAGCTAGGCACTTATGCACTCAAAATTGACTGAAATAAATAGATATTTTCAAAGGTTAGTACATCCCTGGTAATTTGTACAGATTTTGTAGGATGAAAAAGTACTTATCTTTGTCCACTGAGATCCTAATCATATCCTTTCTGAATACTCAGGAAGTTCCTTTCTGACTTTTTCTAGTTTTACTTTAAACTGGAGTTTTTTCCTTCTTTCATATCAGACAGATTTTATGGATAAGGATGATATTTGATGAAAATTTACAGGAATAGTCTAGTGTTTTCCAAAGAAAAGGATAAAGATAATGAGAATTGGGTAAATTATTCTTCATATGGTGATAATTTTAAAGACTTGTAAATAATTCATGTGGGTAGGGTTTTTTTACATTGGAGCAGGATTGGAAGAGTAGATGAGAGAGCTGGATCCAGAGATCACAGAGATAGACTGATATTTTGTTTTCAGAATAAAACACTTATCCTGTTTAAAAAAAAAAAAGGCAGAACAAGATCAGATTTTAAAATAACTCAGTCAAGATAGGTTTGTCTTCCAACAGATTAAAAGCACAGGAGTATAGAAGTTCTTGCAAAAGACCTACAGATTAAGCTCTAGATGTATTTCTATCCCTTTATAAAAATCTGAGAAAAAAAAAAAGGTTTATTTTTAGTAGCCATTCCTTAAGTATGCTCATTGTTAGTTGATTCGATAAATAAAGAAGAAATTATCCAAACTAACCCAGTAAATTGGAAAATACTAAGGCCAAACTCCTCTTCACCCTGGAGAATCACAGTTATGCACAATTATTATGCCAACTTACATACCTCCGAACAAACAGTAAAACCCAATTCTTTCATCAGTGGTGGAATAGCAGCAGCTACAACTGACACAAGAGCAGAAAGAACTGTTGCAGATTCCCAGGACAGAGAATGAAATTAAGGAAACAGTGTTTGTGTTGAAAGCGGGAAAGCCTACGCCCCCGATGGATTTGCTGCAGAATTTTTAAATACATTTGAAAGTGAAATCATCTCGGGCTTGCAGGACTATGTCACCAAGCTTTTGAGAGGATCGCTCCCAGACTCCCACAGGGAAGTAACCGCCTTTCTGCTTCTCAAACCGGATTAGGATCCTCTGGAGGGGATATCCTTCCCGTAATTAAGGTTACAACCACAGTCCCATTTTTGTGGCTCATTTGGGTATTCAACATGAAGTTTCCATATGACTACTCGATAAAGTCCAACAAAGTAACCAGAGAAATACACATTACAGAAATACACATTAGTATCTCTTATTTCTAGCTGTGATTCCAAAAACACACAGATGTACAATTTTTTGTCCACAAATGGTTAACAGAAATTTCTCTTAAGCTATTTAAACACACTATTCTAAAGAAACAATTATATTTAATCGCCAGATACCATCCCACAAAAAGAAGAAGCAATGACATTTTGTCTGAGTTTCAATAGATTTAAACTAAAAAATATCCTCTAACTGGAAAAGAAGGAAAAAACAAAGCAGAAAAATTATATTTAGCCACTATTTCTTCACTAACTTGAGAAATGATAATGAAAAGGTGGAATTTACACTCTGCATTAACTCAGGTGAGATAAACAGTGAGCAGAACTCTTACCCTATCCAGTAATTTTATTAGCCATTTCAAAAATTAAGCATAACTGTAGGTTCCCTTACCTAGACTCAAAACATTTATGGTGTTGTTTTGTTGTTTGTTTTTTTAATAAAAAGACAAGATTTAAAATTTTCCTTCTAATACTTAAGGACTGCACCTCAGGCAGACAAGTCTCATTTACAGACATGTCTCCATGTAACTCAAAGGATCTACCTCCTATTTTTGGTGGCTGTAATAAAATAGTACAGGACCTCACACCTTCATGTCATTGATAAGAATTTTCTGATGCTATAGAAACACTTGTGTGAACGGGAAAGATTTTGGGGAATTTACCAAAGCCTAACCTGCCAGCACGTGCATAATGTCCTGAAGCATTTTAAATCAGGCCAGAGAGTATCTCCGATTTGTCCACTTATTAACAGCCCTCTTCTCCCTGAGGCCCTTGGAGGCAACCTCTATTAATTGTGGAATGATTTTGATGTGATGACTCTCAAGGATATTTGTAATGAAAGAATATTTAGGCCCTTTGAGAGATTAGTGAAATATAAGCCATACACCAAAACAACACGTTTATAGATATTTACAAATAAGACATTATCTGTGGGAGATAAATTGAGGAATTTTTGTACCCCTGAGTTCATTCCATTCAAATTCTAGCTTTTAATTATGGATAAAAACCATGAAAAGTATCTGCACTTGATGTCCTTTTAGGATGAATAAATTCAGGGGAGATAAAAGCTAAGATCAAGTGCAAAAGCAATCTGGATCAAGAATTCTCTGATGAAGAATGGATTGAGATATGTAATCAAACAAAAACAATCTCCATTAGTGTAAGAAAATGTTTATATTTAATGTTATTCATAGAATATGTATGACTACAGAAAGTATGCACTAAGTAAATAGTGACAATGATGACACATATATAAAATCTAATTTTGAAAAGCAGTTTCAGTGTGTGGGATAGGACTCAAAGCATTCAGCAACTCTGACACAAGGTTGCAGAATTTGCCAGAGCTATTCTACAAATTTATATGTTCCTTGTATTAGCTTGCCTAATCATCTGTCTGAGCCCTTTTTAGACAGATGCAAAATCATGTTTGTGGGCATTGTGTTGCCTGCTGCTAGGGTAATTTTTATGAAGTGTACATCAAACACTGTTTGGGGGCTGGAAGAGGGGTGGGAGAGGTTGAGGTGAGGTAGCCAAAGGTGGCTAGAAACATTTAATCTGGGAAAAAATAACTAGTGTTCAAATAATTAGACTGGAATTAAAACAGAGAAGATGATCTATAGATTACACTACCACCCATGCTTATAATAAGAAAAGTATCCATTAAATAAAATGAACTCACACATATTTTAAGTTAGCCTTGTTGTGGAAATACTTTCTACAGCCAGCTAAGGCCCTATAGCTTTTCTATATACTAAACTCAATTTTCTGTATTTGTACCTAAAAACCAGTCCTGGTCCTCATTGTTCCAGACATGCAGAAATAATGACAAGATGTGAGGGATGTGGTTTAATTTGTCTGCGACTTTATTAACTGAACTCACCTGGGAATCATTCAGCAATAACATACACAGTGCAGGTCATCATTTCTTCTTCACTTGTTTCACACATTTGGGGAGAGCTGTCACTCATAGCAGGGACCCCACTGCCCTCCCCTGCAAGGGAGGTAAAGAGCTGCAAAGAGGGTGCTGCCTATTTGCTGAAAGAGCCTCTCTTCTTCAGCCTCTTTAGCAAGCAGCTGCTCTAATTTGCTTCTAACCCTGGTTTATCAAGGAGGGAGGTGCCTTGGGGAACAAACACAGGCACTGGTCACCTGCCACCAGCCACCAGCAAACACCAGCAATTATCTGGGTTATCCAGTCCAGGTTCCCAGACAGCTAATCATTCTCACGACAACCAGACATACAAGTGAGGAGGTGGAGTCCTGTCTCCTGGATGGCTTGTGTATTCCAATGATTGTTGTTTGTGGGAGTTCATAAGAGGTGATCCCATCCCTGAACACCTCCAGCCTCTTCACAGTTCATGGATCTTCGAGGTCTTGCTCACCTGTTCAGACCTTTTGGTCTGATAGCACACACCCCCCACCACTCATAAAAGCATTCTCATTCACAGCACTACCTTTCAACTTCCTTCTCCTTTTTCCAGTTCTTTTGTATACAAACTGCACTGGAAATACCTTCTGGCATCCAAACCTCCTTTCAGGGCAATCCTATTGAACTGGTTAAAGGATTATCCCACACTCAAGACCCACCTCCCATTGGTTAATTTGTATTTAATAAAAAATAAATTCTGGCAAGGAATAAGAAGTTTACTGTATCACCAGCTGTCTTAAGCAATGCCTAAAATCTTACCAGTTTATAAAGAATGAGCAGAGATACCTGCTCTGTCTTTGAAGTGAACATGGTATTTGAAGGATGGAGTGAAGGACTATTTTTTTCACTGACAGGTCTCCATGCTGGTAAGTGTATTGTACATGTTGGGTTGTATATGTCCTCAAACCTGGAAAGAGAAATAGGCTAAAGTACCTCACGGAAAGATTGGCATCCAAAAAAGAGTAACTCCCAGGTCACATTTACTCAATATCTCATGGAAAAGGATTAACAGCACCTCTTTGGACATCAGGTCATGGGTAACATGGACTATTTATGGAAAGTTTTGGACCTCTGCTGCATGCCTACAGGTGCCTCAGTTTACCAGTGGCTGCCTGAGACTTTAAATGCAGCTGCTCTGGCACTCCCCTTTTTTCACTTTTAGTGCTAAGCTTTGAGAGCTTAGATGGACCCTTTTTATTTTCCCAAGGCTCAGTTCATATCTTTAACCATAGATGTCTATTAGCATCTGAGATGTTGAGATTTTCTGTAGCATTCTGCTTCTCCAGAAAGGCAAAGGACATGCCACATCCATGAACTCTAAGAGGATTCATGCAATACTATGGGGTGTCTCAATTGTACTAGGTAACCCTATAGGCAGCTGTCAGCAAGCCCCCAAACTTCAACAGTTGCATTTTCTTCTACTGTGCTGCACGAATCTTTATCACTGCTTTGTACAACCATAGCTTGGTTTGTCCAAGAGTGGATATCTATTTATTTTTGTCTGGGCAATTTTCTTTGCACTTATCCAGTAACATTGCTTGCAAAAAACAACTTTTGCTCAACTCCCAGCCCAGGAAAAGACAAGCATTCACCTATGGGGATGTGCATCTTGCCACAGGAATATCCCATGTAAGAAAAGATCTCTCAGTAGTCTCTTTTCCCTCTCTCTCTTTCTTCCCACAAAGGGATCCTAAATATTGAAACTGTAACAAATTTATACCTAAGCTGACTTTTGCTCCTATTCTCTTTCCATCACCTTCACAGCTGCCATGGGGCTACTCTTCAGAAGCTGTGTATAGTTCCAGAGCAGACATTATAAGGGCTGAAACATTTCTGCCTTTTCCAACCCACACAGGGAAAGGGAACAGAGTCCCATTACATTCTGCATTTAGCTTCCTTTTGTCTGTGCAGTGGAAACTCTTTTCTTGATCTGCTCAATAGCTGCTACCTTTCCTGCACCCAATTTCCTGAACAGCTACCTTCTGACCCTGAGCCAGAATAAAAACAAACAAAAAAATGTTCAGCTGAAGTCTCAGCCATGCTGCTTCTGTTCCTACTTGCCTATTCTCTAAGGAAAGTTTCTATTTAAATTTTTCTTTGAGCCTTACTGTCATTTTGCAACAGCCACCAATTCCCCCCACTGCAAACCCACAGATGGCTTCAGCCAGGTCCACAATTTATCTTCTTGGGGACCCTGAAGCCTTTGCCTGTAAGAAGCATCAGCATCTGGATGCAGTTAGCAAGTTCCTGTGTTGTCTCCGTGTTGGTAGTTGTTGCATTTACTTTCTCCCAGGTGCACTGAGCAAACCATTTGTTTACCATCTTCTCTTCTTCCCTTCACCTATTCCTCAGCAAGATGTCACCTCAGCCACTATATCTCTTTCTTCTTATTTTTTCAGATAAACCCTCTTCCTCCACAGCACTTCTGTTTCCACTGAAGCTAGCTGGAGATTGGCCATTTGTCCAAGCCAACAGGGATTGTGAAAACTAAGAGCAAAGCCTAATGAAGCTTGGAGAGAACAACCATGTTGTGCCTAATTGCATTCAGGGTTTTTCAAGCATTTGCCTTCCTAACTCACACTGCGAGAGCAAATTCATCGGAGGCATGCTCTGCTGGCTGATGCAGCAGTTACAGCTTACACACAGGTTTCCATCTAGGGCTGCCTTCTGACCTGGCCATTTGTGACAGAGAGAGCACACACACACACGCTGGCTTAACAGCAGCCACTTGCAAAGCTCACAGAAATGGGAAGCTTTCCACTGCTGCCTGTGCAGTTTGGATGAAGTCTCAGAGCAGACATTTACAACTGACATAGCATTGCTCACAATTTACTCTACTCCTTGGTAGGGCTCTGAGATCTCTTTTTTTCCCTGAAAAATTGTATGGGAACATGGTTTTCTTCCTCCTCTGAGATCTTTAAGTCTGTTTAACTAAGAGATTGGCTAGAAATCTGCCAGAACAAAAATATTACTAAAATGCTGCACTTGTCTAACAAGGATACCAGAGAGCTCTGAAGAAATGCTAGGGGTCTGCCAATATCTATTTATGTTGAAGGTGCCCATGGCATTCATAATGTACAATAAATAAGAGCAGTCATTCCAAAACACTATAATAAAATGTTCACAACTTAAAAGTAAATACCAGGCAAAATTATTTGCTGCGTTATTACTCTCCTACAAAGGTATTTGTAATTGGTGCCATAATCAAAATTCTTTATTAAATATATAATGGATTTTTATAAGATGACCCTCCAAATACAAAATGTTTGTGTTGATCTACTTGAATTGTTTTGCTGTGAAATAAAAATGTTAAGAAGTCATTTACAGAGGATGAGAAATAGGAGATAGCTAAGCCTCCTTTTCTTTTTTTAAAAAATGCTTAATTCCTGCTACATGAATTAAATAGATAAGGCTGCATGCAGCTGCTCCCCATCAAAACACTTCACAGTTACATGATAAAATGTAGGTGATAACACTGCAGTGCTGTAAAACAGGGTTGTAGAAACGTGGGCATGTACTGACAAATTTGCCTTTAAATCTTCTTTGCTAATATTTATAGGCATGAAATCTTAAAGCACCTTTAATGTGCCTATAATCCTGCCCATTTGACAGCTTTTACATAATTTTATAGGGAAAGGTGACCCGATCATCCCAGGCTGTTGACAGTGCAGCTGAAATGGCCCTCCAATAAATGAAGCAGGATTATCCAGACACTATGGCAAACAACAGCTCATAATATGCATCAAGAAATTTCCATAGCACATCGGATCTTTGTCTTCAATGACACATGGATCATGACGGGATTTCAAGAACACATTTCCCCAGACACTTGATAAGTTTTAACGTAAAAGTATAGCATAAAAGGCTCCCTTCAGATAGGTTCTGTTTTCCATATTAGAAAGAAATTGCTTTCAGTCTGGAAAACTACAGGCATAGTTTTAAGCTGAATTATCATGTTAACTTATACTGCTTAGTGTAGCTGTGTTCCCTGACACTTTGAATACATTTATGAGTTTATTCAGTTAAAATTATAAAACATTACAAGAATTTATTTTTTTTGCTATGGTAAAAGTCACTATTGACAATAAACAAATCTTGATGAAGGCTGTAATAAAACTATTCAGAAGTTTTTCTGAAGCTCTTATGCTTCTCTATAAAATACCTTACACAAAAATGCTAGCTATATACCTCCTAGGTTTACATGATAATGTCAAGAAAAGGTTTTGATGCCTGCTGCCAATTCATACCAAAGGTACTGTGTGCTATAAATTTAGTTTATATTGGGGTAATTATCAGTGACATGGCCAGATTGTATTAATACCTCTGCTCCTATTGCTTAGCCTAGGTACTTTACAATTTGAATGCCACAAAATATCAATACTGATGCTTTATGGCATCATGCCAAAGCAGCCTGAGGACAAGCAAAGTAGAATTGGTTGACAGTTTTTGTTCGAGCATGGAGTTTGTTTGGTCTCATAAGACATTTATGAGGTCAATTGGATGTCATTTAGAATATCAGGAGAGAAACATATTTAAACTACACACCATGTCCCACTAGGAACACAGAACTCTGTGAGTAAATACTAAAAAGGTATAGTGAGCGCTGCAGAGATAAGAAAGAAAAAAAGACTGGGCTAAGGGTGAAAAATAGGGATCATCCCCAGAGTAATAACTGTTCCTTTGACAGTCCACAGAAAGAAATTAGGCAAAAGGAAAAACAAAACCACATGCAAACGCAAAAAAGCTTTGAAAGCAGCAAACATTAATTTTCTCTTAAAATAAAGTTTGTACTGATAATATAGATGCTTACTCAAGACTTAACAGGGGACTAAAACTCTGAAACATCTAGGGAAAAACTCTCAGCGTGTGTTTTCCAGAATTTTCTTTGGGCATGGGAATAGCAATGAACACTGATAAAATGGAAAAAATAAAACAACAAAATGTCCCAGTTACTAGATTTTCTGTTGTTAATCTGACGTTTGTCCTCCTGGAAAAGTATTGTATTTGTCTATGTCTCCAGTTTTTCTTCTGTTAAAAATTAAAGTGTGTGGTATTTAAGTACATTGTGAGTACTTTGACAGTTCTGTGTTCATAAGAGTCAAATATAATAACATAATAAATGATTAGCATTCAGTGTTATAAAAAGACAGCAGTGAAATTCTATTGCTGATTTTTAAAAAGCATTTAGTTCCAAGTTTTCTGCCGTGGGCAGGGGCACCTGCTCAAGGTCCCATTCATCCTGACCTTGAACATTTTCAATAATGGAGCATCCACAACTTATCTGGGCAATCTATTCCAGTGCCTCACTATGCTTATAAAAGATATCCAGGATTCGTGGTGGCTTTTATTTTGTTTTTTAATTAAATATGTTTAAGAACTGACTATTTCCCATGAGTCGAGCTCTTAAAATCAACACCAACACGTATCAACAGAAAAAAAATCACCACATATAAATTGCATATCTTCACATAAGAGTTAGGAAATTTTCAGCTGTCCTCTGGAAAAAAAAAAGAGCAATGCATCATGGCTGATGAAGCAGTGGTCACCTTACCTAGCTCCTTTCTCGATTGTCATGTCTACTGGTGAATCCCAACCAACACATAATTATATTTCTTCAGAGGTGTTTGTGTGGCTTTCTGCAGTACTTTCTGCAGCACATGTAATGTGCTGGTCAGGTTCCAGCAGAGAACCTGCAGGTTTACTACCCATGGGTGATATTCACCCCATCAATCAAGGGTAAATGATAGGTACTTCCAGACTGTGGCTTTCCCCAACCACCTAAGGCACTTCTGGAAGTGCCAAGCATTGGCTCCAAGTGACCCCATAAACAGTGCAGCCCCTGACTGTGGAGATGAATTCAGCATATCTGTTTACAGAATTGCAGTGGTAATGCTTGCTATGGTATTTTTCTGGGATATAGAAAAATAAAGATATTTGAGCTAAGGTGTTTAACTTCACTGTCCTAACTTCTAAATTTAGACCCCGTCTACTGCCCAGTGATCTCCACCAAAAGAGATAGCCCACTGAAATATAATATTTCTATGGGATATAGATTCATATTTTTGCTCTTCCTTATTTGAATAACAGATTTGAACATGTCTTCCTCTTATCCAATGACTGCAAAAAGCATCAGGCTCTCTCTACTACCAAAAAGATCCCTCACAAAACACCACATTAAAAAACCAAAACCAGTTTCAGAAAATCAGAATTATTCTGACAATAAAAAGGGAAAAAAATTTACATTTTCAAAAAATCGCACACTGAAAACCATTTTGCTTTACAATTCTGTTTAACACTCTACAGCAATATATAAGGTATTTCAGTATTCAGATGCCAGGGGAATATATCTTCTTAGCTGACCTAGCTGCTGGCAATTCTGGTACTAATTAAATAAGCTACACTGATTTAGCAACACAAAGGTAATCCTACAAGATATGGTAAAACCTTTATACCAATGACTTTGCTGAAGGAATGAAAGTCTCAAAATTACTGCAAAAACTGACTTTTCACAATCACTCATAATTTTATGACTTTTCCTCTTCTTCATTCATGCTTTGTATTTAGAAAAAAAAATAATGCTTCATAATAGAATCAGAAGCTATAAGAGGTTTTAATAGACTGATACTGTGCTCTTTATTTATTTGTGGGTATGCACAGTGTTAAAAGTGCATAGAGAGGTCCCAAAACATACAGAAAAAAAATTTATTGTAATTGTCTTCAGATGCTGAGATATTCATGTTGCTAGCACATTTGGTCATGGCTTGGGGAAACAATGTGCATGATCATTTCCACAAAGTCCATCAAAAAATGAAGAGTTTGCAGATGTAATCTTATACACATTTATGTGTCACGGAACCACTCATATATTGCCTTTAATGTTCCCAGAACTTAAAATAGCATTGAAACTATTGTAATGACAAACTATGATGTATTTCAGAGTATTTGCAACCCTTTACCATGCTTAAAAAAATCTTTTTTCCCCTCTTATGTGTTCATTATTGTTACATATTATCATTAATTTAGCAAAGCAGTACAGAAAAGAGGGACTACATTCTATTATGTAAGAAAATGGGGGTGGAGTGGTATTTGTTTTTGTTTTAGTAATGGGTGTAGTGATGAAAATATTCAAGCAAGCGGATGGGTCAGCAGTGTCACCTTTTGCATGGAGAACAAGGGGTGAAGCCAGTTAGGGAAATCCTTGCCATTATACTTCAGGTACTGTTTTTCCATAATAGAGAAAGTACTTCGGACATTGCTTCAGAAGGTCTGGAACTCAGACAAGACAAATCCAGGATGTTTCAAGTATTGAAGTGGTTAAGGGGAAAGAGTCTATTCTCACCAGAAGATGGGGACTCAGAGTTCAGAGCACAGGACTGTCTTTCTGATCTCTGTTTGCACAGTGTCAGAAGAATGTGCCCTTTGACTGCATTTATCTTCCCTAAACTACATATGTACATGCAGAGACAAGTAGGACCACTAGTGTAAGATCACCACTCCAGGCTTCTTCTCCAGTCCACAAAAGGAGCCAAACACCTCAGGAGGTGATGATATCCACTTCATGATATCAATTTTTGGAGGCTATGTTATGGAAAGATTAATTCCTCTCTGAACATGACACTCAGGCTGTCACTATGCAATGGAAACATTACAGCCCTGAAAGGACTAAGATCATATTCCAGTGCCTTGGTTTTGTAGCAGCAAGTCCTCTGAGGGATTGGGGCATGATAATTTTTGATGGTGTTAATAAAGGCACTTAATTCTTTGAAGTTAAGAAATGTTGGTAGTGCAAAATGGAATTTACCAAGACTCCATGATTAACATCCCTAATCTTGAAAACACAGATGATATCACATATTTATTTAACAGCCCCTTCATCATTTTAGTGATGGTAGTGTGAAACAAAAAGGCTGGAGAAGACATCACAGTGCAAAAATAATTATAATTAGGAAGTGAGGGGTAGTAAATAAATCATTCTCTATGTTGCTTTCTTCTTTTCTCTTTCATTTTGGGTATGTTTTCACACACTGGTTCCAGGATTCATTTGCATTCCAAGTGTTCTTATTAAAGCAGCACCATTTATTCTACAATATATACAAGATTTTCTATTTTTAAAATTCTATTTCAAGGCATAAGCTTGGCATACAAAGTCAAATCCCGGGAGTGAGTTCTTTCTTTTTCCTTTAAAAAATAATAGTAAAAATTTTTTCATCTGAACAGTTTTAGATTACATGACTGGAAAATCAGAATATGGTACTTTCATCCACTTGCTCCTGTTTTCTTCCCCGTTCTGTAACACAGCATCTACAAAAATGAAAATGAAAAAAGAAAAAATATGAAAGTTCCCTCTTTTTTCCTCCTTTTTTAGGCATTTAATTACATGTAAATATATCAATGAATATAAGAAAATTCAGTATCCAATGTCCAATATAATAATTACTTTCACTCATGAAACCCCATGCACATATCAACACAGCACTGACCTGGCATACTGTAGGGTCCCGGTTCAACTGTGCTAGTCTGATTGGTGAAAGTCTACATGCTGAAAAGAAATTTTAACCATTAATGTTCAGAAAGTTTGCTCTCTGTAACAGTAAGGTATATAACAACAGAAGGATAACAACAGTAAGGTATATAACAACAGAAATATACCAAAGAGGACCTTAATTTTAAAAAGCACATTCAGATTTACTTGTTAGAACATGATTCCATTGCAAGTAAAGCTCCATCTGGAGTTAAAAGCCTATGCTTTTCAAGGATTCAAATGAATGTTAACTTTTACTTACAGTCTGCAGTGATTTTACTACAAATATATGACATGGCTTACCTTGGAATATAGCAATTTAATCAGGCATATAACCTCCCACACAATCATGAAAGAAGGAACATGCAAGCAGAAGTTGTCACTATTTGTCCTATGAACAGCAAGAGAAAATCCCAGAGTACTCATACAGATTCAGCTGTCCCTGTTAGCTGCTACCACTCTTCCACCTTTAGAGACAGATAACTCCACGTGCAAGAGCTAACTTCATTAGCAGCTGCAGAACAGGAGCACTGGGCTTCCATTACCACACTATCCAAGTACTTCATGAATAAGAAGAAACACATTTTCCAAAAAACT